>JADHZB010001194.1:7236-69389 GCA_015657535.1 Nephromyces sp. MM_2019 | reverse complement strand
TCTCTCTCTCTCTCTCTCTCTCTCTCTCTCTCTCTCTCTCTCTCTCTCTCTCTCTCTCTCTCTCTCTCTCTCTCTCTCTCTCTCTCTCTCTCTGCTCTCACGTTGCCTCATCTTCATAATGCCGATCTCCTTTTCAGCCAATCAATTTCTTTTTTCTTTCACTACTTTAGATTTCCCTGAAAATCTAGAGGTTTACAAAGAAGAGAGCGACTGGTGGATAGATGAGGAAGATGTAGAATCTGCATTTTCAATGGAATCTTCTGTTGAGCATCTCAGCTTCTTGGATACTAGAGGTTCCTTTCAAAGTCAAAATATAGAATCTTCTGCTAATCATCCGCTAGACAAGCATGTGAAGTTTCCTGTCCACAAAGAAAGATTCACAACAAGCGGTTTTTTTGAGTTTTGCAGTAATTTGAATGAATCTCTGCTTGCTGATGCAGTTGAAATTGAAGCTGGCCTTCATCCATCTCTTGGTGGAGTTCTTCTCTTCCTCTACAGGATGGTGGATTCTTTTTTTTGGTAATTTTGATGGAAAAAGAGGAGATTTGGGGGAGGAAAAACGGGAGTTTGGGAGGAGAAATAAAAGACTATTCGACGAAAATGTAGATTTAGCAAACACCATAAGTTTGTGTTTTCCACCGACCTACCACCATTTTTATAAAAACAAGCCAAAATTGAAGTTTGGTGGTTTTTTTTGCATAATGAAAGCACTTTTAGTAACCTTCCAATTATGTCTTTTTACGGTGAATCTCTGGAAAAAACGCCAGAAATTGAGGGATTTCTTCTTTGTAGCTACAGTATTTGATAGCTGTAACACTAGCCTACGGTTTGGTTGCTTAGATCCCTGAAAATGAGAACTCTCTTCTGTGAAAATCTCATTTTCTTTGCTCTTTTTTTGAGGCGGTCATGAACTGATATTTCCCCGGTACCTCTATTACCTCTACAATTTGGGTGGAATATTCCTCGCGAAAAACTGCTCTTTTGCTCTTTTTCGCGCTTATTTGAGCTCCATGAGAAGCAGGAGAAAGACAAAAAATGGTTTTTTGCTTTATTTTGTTTTGCACACACAAGTTTGACGCTTTTGTGTGTCTTTTTCTCTGTTTTCTGCATCAAATTTGCTTGAAGATGTACCGTAGCTATCGCAATCATTGGCAACTTGTTTACGAAAGAAACTAGTATCGAATAAGCACTCACTCTTTAAAGTATAAGTATGTTTAAAATCGCTTAGATGTTGTTTTTTCATTTTTTCACGCAGCGAATGGCAGTGTTGCTCTATTTCTTTCTATTTTTCTGCTCCAAAAGCCAGCTGCTCTAAAAGCTGCTGCAACTTTTGTCGGACATATTTCTTGACATTTTTTGTTCCTCTTCTTGGTTTTTACTGGCCTTCCAGCTGTATTTCTCTTATTTCTGTAGGGGCCTTGCTGCATCTCTTGGGGATCGTACGACTCATCTTGATGACCACTATGAAAATTGGAATTATGAAAACGATTTTTGTTTTGCAGAAGGTTGTTTGAGTAAAAATCCAGAGATGGGTGAAATGTTTGATCTACTTGTTATTGGCAAGAAACCTGGACTCTACAGCGACTGCATAGAAGTATATTACGTTAATCCTGGAAGAAACGCGGAGAATTCTTCAAGGATTAACGAGCGAAAGATCTATTAATATTAGAGATTTATAATCTCTATTCCCTCTTCATAAAAAGTTACTGTAAATTTTGTTATTTCTAGTTTTATTCTCCAAAAAATTACTTTTTGGTAAAATTGCTGAAATTTGCTTCTTCTTCTCCAAGAAACATGAATCCTGTTTCTTTCGATATGGAGTTTCGGATTTCTCTAGTTTTAGGTGTTGGTTTCTGCGGAAGTTTAAACCTATTGTTGCAGCGATTATTTTCCCCTATTTTCGGTGGTTTTTCAGCTAAATTTTATGCATTTTTTTCGTTTCATCTTCAATTCAAAATCTCTGCTTTGTCATAGTCTTTTTGCGTATGTTAATCTTGCTGCTACCCTGAAGTTTGGACCGAGGCCATCTGGGATCCTTGTGAAACTCACTGGCTTTTTTTACCCACTTTCTGGAAATTTCTGATTTTTTATTATATCGCAAAAAAACTTTTATTTTTAATGTTTTTGCTTTGAAGATGCGATTATTTCTATTTTTCGCTATTTTTTTCTTTTCGATACGCAAGTTTTTATGTTCTATCGCGCTTGCTGGTTTGACCTTTGCTTTTTAAATGATAATATGAGTTTATTCAGTAGTAGAACGTAGTTTTAATTTTAGCAAAGGATAAATAGTCATCTTGACGAGTTTTTTGCTTTATCCTGCTTGCTGGCATCTGCAACCTCTTGAAAGCTTTACTCCAGTTTTCACTCTGTTGAAAAATCGCGATTTTTAAACTTTTGGAGCAAGAAGAAGAGGGAGAACGCAGCATTACATATTATATAAGTAGGCCCTGAGCTGTTCCTATGGCGATTAAAAGTGTGAAAGTACCGAAAGGTTATGTTCCTCAAAGTAAATGGATCGTGTCCTGTTATGGAGCATTCAGTCAAATACACTCTCAGCGCGCAATGCGTGCTGATATGGATGCTTGGTGTTGTGTATCACTATTTTTTACAAGTTGGTTATAAAAATATCAGCTGAAGAGGATTTTTCCTAGCATTTATGCGAATTTCGTGTCGCAGGAATATCTTGATCGCCTTTTATTGGGCTAACTATTTTGGCTAGTGTTTACTTCTAAAATTGGGTTTTTGTGGTGTGTGTGGATGTTTTCATTTGTTTGTATGAGGCTTTTGTTTGGGCAAAGTTTTTCTCCGTCAAGAGCTCCTTCCCACCTGCTTAGTGCATTATATTTAAGTATGATACTTTGCAATCTTCCCCTTTTCAAGGTGACTAATATACTAGTACATATTGAGTATTAAATATGGGCTGAATATGATATTTTATCCATGCTTTTTCGGCTTTTTCTTTAATTAATGTAGTTTGTGCATTTAGTGTGTTTATACCCGTAGTATAGAATATACTGAAATTTCTAATCCTAATACAACAGCACCAACAGATAAAGATGGCTCTGTTAGTTAATAACATTACATTGCCGATACGCCCTTGAAAATCTCTCTCTCAGTGCTGCATCTTCTCGTTACAAGGATGAGCACATTGATTTGTGAGAAAGCACTTACTTTAGCCTTGGATACCTAGCTCTTCATGCGTTGTTTATATTGTAGTTCCTGAGGAAAATCATTATACGAAGGTTACTGCTTCAATTTATTTGGATGAAATTGCAAATTCATAAATTTCTATTGAGGAAATTCGTTATGTGATGCTTGATTTGTTTGATGAGGGTGTTTAGCTGTTTTGGGGGCGTTATTGGGCTAGAACTACTGGCATTTTGAGGGGAGTTTCCCCTGTGAATGATGATGTTTAACTGTTTGGGGGGCGTTGCTGGCATCAAACTAATGGTATTTTAATGGGAGTTTTCCATGTTTGATGGTGTTCAACTGTTTGGGGGGCGTTATTGCGCTCAAACTACCAGTATTTTAATGGGAGTTTGCCCCATGGGTGAGAGTTCTTCTCTGGCTTGAAGCGTATTCTTTATGATTAACTGATTAACTACTTGTGTGTGGTTTATACATGTTGCTTCTTTTAATTACCGCTGTATGCGCGCGATTTTTTTTATCAAAAATGATTTAATTCGTGGCATACTCACGCCTGCCTCAAAGCAAGATTTGCAAAGATACACGCATCCCTTTGGGTTTTTTACGAGGCTCTGTAATTGTGGGCTGATTCCCACGGACTGGTACCAGACGTGTTTTTTCAACTTTGATTTGCTCAGGAGGCTTTTTTTACTGATGTATACCTCACCTTTCTGCCACATCTGGATATGCTACCTTTGTAGATGTAGTTGCTTTGCTGTATTTGAATCTCGCTGTATGTTAATGCGTTGAACTAGCTCGCTGCGAAAAGCACGATGTAAGGTGTGTAGAATCTCGTATCACTGATTTGCCTCCTTTTAAGGAATCTTCGGCATGCGGCATGAAGCTCTCTCGAAGGAGACATTTTTGACGCTGTTTCAAAAGCCTCTATTTGGCATTTTTTCGTTTCAAGGCATCTCTCAAAAATTTAAAGCCCTTGTATACCTCGTAGAATTTAGCATAACTCGCTCAAGAAAGCTTCATTTTCGCTGTTTTTCAGTATGTTTCAGCCTTAAAAAGGCGAAAAATTCGTGATACTACGTACTTTATTACCTTAAACTAGAAGTTAGCATTGTGTTCACCTCTGCCTGCACCTGCGGCATCATAATTATACCAGGAAATTTTTTTGTATTCTACCTCTAAAAAAATTTAAGCGCCTTCATTTTCTACTACTGCTGGCTGCCTCAATTTGGCCATGTAGCTCAGTTTATGCCTTCCTGCAAGGCACGTTCTTTCGAGACTTTACCATATTGCTTAGATGTTGTCCTGCAATGCTGATGGGGAAACGGAACGTGGCATCGAAACTTACGTTTGGGTGCCAGTGAGAGGGCCGGCCCATGCGTTCAGAAAAATTGTCGCTCTTCAACACTGTCTTTCCTCCAAAGCGGCTAGTAGATGAGGAATCGGCTCCACCATTCCCTGCTCCCTTTCCCTTCGGCTTACCGCTCCCTGACATCATATTTCCATCGGGAGTAGTTTGCGTAAAAGCCATCGTAAAATCGAGCTCGTTATAGTACTGCTTTTTGTTTTCGCAGCTTTCGTTATCGATTATGCTACCTCCATTGTAGAGCTGTGATGTATGAAAACCTGCTATATCATCCCAAGTGTTGTCATGTAGGCTGATGCAGTTCTTATCGCTAATTACAGTTCTCATTATCTGCGTATTCCCATGTTTTTCACCTTGGTCAACATACCCGAACTTACTACCTGGAAAGTATGTATTACTTTGATTTGATGAATCGCTCATATAGTTATCTTGAAGAAGTGATGATTGATGAGCATCCAAACCTGTTTCTACGGTAGAGGGTCCCCTGAGACTCGCTAATTGACTGTGTGGCACGCTGTATGCAGGATCAAACTGCCCCTTTGCAGAAGCCCTGCTGCTGCGTGACCGTTTCTTCGTACACATCGTTGATTGGGATCTCTTTAGGTATTTATCCTGCTGGGAAAAAAATGGGCTATCTCTCTTTTTATGGCCTGCGCCAATGTTTCCTAGGATGCTTGGGTTCGTTTTATTTGTGCTTCCTAGGTTTGAACTCATGGCTTCATGTTGTCCTGGCGGACGCAATGTTTGATTTGAAAGTACGGAACATTGATATGGTTCATAGATGGAATTCCAGCCACGTTTGAGGGCTGAAGCATCCGCATTATCCCATGGGTTTCCAAACTGATGAGATTGATTAAAAAAGAAATGCCTATTCAATTTTCCCATATCCGAGCTAGCAGCTTTCTCTTCCAGTGACTTAAAATGGGTAGAACCGAGAAACTGGTTTGATTTCTCGTGATTTGATTCGTCGCTACTACTGCCATCGACACTGTAGGGGCTCATATTGTGCCAATTATAGTTGACATGCGTTTCTAGTGAGAGGGGGTACCCACTTACAAAGAATGGATTCACTTGTGAATATGCTCCTCCGTTTATAAACATATTTGGCAACTGAACGAGGAGATACCTGGGAGCATTTGAATTGTCTAAAGGATTCACATTTTGCAAGAATTCACCTGAGAAGCTATTGCCTCTATTGATCATTTGATGGGGACTGTCTGATGAAAACTCTTCCCCACCGACATGAGCTGATACTAACGGGCTATAAATATTTTGCTCATTAGCCTCTTTACCTTCCTCTAAATTGTTATATAAAAAATCACTGATGGTTTCCTCACTATATTGATAATTGGTGCCGGTGGTGCTGACATTGGAGATATATCCACTGGAAGACTCACTTCCAAGATCAGGAATACTTGCTTGCATGGTTGGGAATGAGCAGCTTTCTGAATTGTTCGATGCTGATTCTTCGTTCATTGTTGCTTTAAATTTTCTTCCATAATGGGAAGGATTGCCATGAATTCCCTGATTTGAAGTCAAAGAAGTGTTCACCATCACATTAGAATGTGCTAGTTCACTATGGCTACCGAAATGGTGATAGAGGGAGCTATCTATATCCCATGAGGGGTTGCCCTCTGTTTGTGGGCAATGATAATTAACCTGTTCTAACGATTGGGGAAACTCCAGTGGATAGCTCTTTTTCTCTGTGTCTTTCGTGATACTTGGGCTATTGACTTCTTCGCGAGCTATATTATCATGCGGGTGAGCAAATGCCATGCCATACCCCTCTCTCTCAGGCAACTTAAGTGGCTGCCTTTCATAATGTTTTTGTGGGGGGCACTGTTCATTCTCATAATCAAAGCAGTGCCCATGTTGACTCTCTTGCTGTAGCAGTCGCGAAAATGAGTTTATCGATGAGGGTGAAAGCATCGATTGATACTTGCAGCTTGAATTATCGACAGATGCAGCTTCGAAACCTTTAAAAGCTTCTGCAAAGCCCTTTGGCCTTTCTTGAAATTCATGACTGTAGCCTAGATCATGCTGGTACTTTTGGTAATCTGCTGAAAGAGTGTCCGGGTCCTGCTGATTGGAAAATAAGTATGCAAAAGTGTTATCTAAACATTCTGCATAGTTCCTGCCCGCTTCTAAGTTTTTTTGCACGATATCGCTCGAGTCAACATCGTCGTAGCCATCTATCCAATGGGTATAATCTCCGTATAAGTCTGCTGGAAGGTCCATAAACCCAGCGCCAGTCTCAAACATTTTGAAATTGTGAAGGGCAGCTGAGAAGGGCTTTTAGAGTACAGATACCAAGTGTGGTGGATAGGCAAGTTCCCGATAGATTGGCATGGAGGTTTAAGTCTTAGTAGGCGATAGTGAAGGAATTATTAAGGAATTCTGGGACAATTTTCATTTCGCATATTTCACTTTGTAAGGAAAATACATCAAGGGAAGTTACTTGGTGCTATTTTAATCGATGCTTTACCCCAGATGGATCACAACATCATGGTAAACTGCGCCATATTAGTCAAGAAGTTAGCTTCACCAAAGTCTCTGCCCTGGCACCCAGCATTTTTTTGGGGTTGCCTAGTATTAATGCTTTGGCTCCAAATTTATTTGTTTCCGAAAAAAGGGATTTAATTCATGTCTCGCGAGGTCAGGAGTGAAGGTCGCCCATTTTTGTGGCTACTCTTTTTTATATTTCTTTGAGCACTTCAAGTTTTTTCGCTTCAGAAAAAAGTTGCGCTTAGAAGGTTATCAGGATACCATACTTTTACATAGTTCAACTCGATAGATTTTTAAAGTGTGCAAATTTGTGTATGGCACTTAGTAGCTTTTCTGCGCATCAAGTTTCCCATGGCAATCTTTAGATGCTGGTAATCTAGGGCAGTTAATTCATGCTGTAACTTAAAAGTATCTTTCCTATAGAGGACTCCAGAAAGTGTGTTCATCGCAGAGAGGCACAATTTACGTCATTTAGTATATCTTCTAAGCTTCATATAGTTGATAGTTAGCTTAACTGAAAATCGGTGATAAGCTTTCAGGAAATGCGGAAATTTACCACTGTGGCTTACACGGTAATTCTGTCCATCTTTTTTGGTCTTGCTTATGCCTAGCTTACTATCAATTTACCAATGTGACTTTGATTATTTTTTTATAAACCCAGCATGTTGTGCTTTAAGCCATTTTGGGTCGGTACAAGACATCTTCCTGAGGATTCTGGCTTGCAGTTATGTTTACATTTTCCTAGTATCCACCACCTGGCCACACATTCTCTCTTAAGTTATTAGCAGCTTTCTACGCTGACGGTCAATTGTTTCGCCAATAAATATAAAGTTCCACACATGATTATCTGCATTCCTCCGGATAGGGTGTACATAATGCAGTATCAACTAAAAAAACATGCACATCATGTTTCCTGGGTCCATATTTCATGCATATACAGTATAGTTACATTTCCGCGCATCTCAATCTTCTAGTATCTTTCGTGTGATACAAGACAAGTGCGATCTTTTAAGGCCCTTTAAGGTTCTGAAACGTATGATACTCGTATTAGTGGATAAACTTCTTGTTGCTAATTTCAATTTCCTCTTTCGCAACACCTTGGCTCGATCGCAATACAAGGGAAGGTTCAGATTTCCTTATTGCTCCCCATTGCTCACAGCAAAATTTTTATCGAATTCATCTTTCCGCAGTTTCTAGTTCGATCTTCTACGTTTATTTGTTTTTGTTATATTCAACCTGTATCTAACCTTTCGTACCGCATTCAATATGGTTAATGTTCAACCTGTAAAGTCTGACGAAACCCACTCCTAGTCACAACATACCGGAGTGCTGTTACCATAAAGGTTTATACTCTTCTGGTCTCTTTGATTATATTTAAGCACATGGCTGCATTCGGGCTCTTCTAATCAAGGGAAGTTTTTCTTTTCCTTTTTATAATTATACATGGTTTCGCTATACTCATGATAGATGTTATGATTATTCATGGAAAGTCAGCTCTTGAAGACCTTAAAATAGGGCTGCTCCATTATCTCTCACTGTTGCACCTGAGAAAAGAGAGCTTGATTTGTGATAACTGAAACTGGAGGGTTTTCGTATGCTTTAGCTACGGTGAGGGCTTCGTGTATGCAGGGATTATTATCGTTATGCTTACTTATGGATATTGTTACCCTTACAGTTCACATGCTTCACTAAGAACTTCTGCTATGGTACTCGACTACTATGATGTCCGTCATATTGAAAAAATGATAAATATAACGTCCGTTTGCAAACTCACCGTCTTAATCCTCATGCAGAGACCAAATACAATGTGGTACTCACGTGCACATTCGCTAAAGTCGGTCTGAAACTATATTATTGTGTTATAACGCTTTTTTTCTTAGCGGCGAATAGCCTTTCATGCCAAATGAGTAGTCGTAGAAATGTAGAATAACGCGCTATAATACTTAAAGATATACGAGCTTAGATCAAGGGAGTCTAGTATAGTATCACCTACTCATTTAATCGTGAGTACCATTGCAACCCGAAAGCACTTTCGCTACATAGCGGGGCTGTTTGCATGTTCTCTTATTATAATGCTGCGATTTCCTATTCTTCCTATTCGCTAATAATTAAAAATAGGCTATGTATATTAGTAATACTATAGCTGCTATTTTTGATCATACTCTGGCATACTCGATTAGTGGCGACCTGTATATCTTTATTATTGGCTAAACTTCGATACCTTTCATCAGAATAGCTACAGTAAGCTCTAACAGAAAATTGCGAAAAAGTAACTATACTATGTGAGCATAACTATAACTGCTTTTGAAGTAACAACTCCGAATACATTACATCTATGGCTTCCTTGCATGCACCGTCATTCTTTTAATTCTTTCTCCAATCTTCATTCGTCGCCTACTTGTGGACTTCATATTCAATAGTTATTCTCACTCACTGCGCTTGCAACCGTATCGCATCATTCTAGAGCGGTCATGAGTACATGCTGCCCCAAATTATTACACTTAGGGCTTCTATAAAAGCTACTCATCCTATTATATCAATTCAACAGCTGTGTCGAGCGTTACGGTGTTTTAAAGGTCGAATTTAGTTACCTAGCTTGATAAGTTCGCCAATAACTATACACTTATTGTGGTGCGCAGAATTACCAGGGTTACGTCACTGCTTATGCTCTCTATTAGGCCTATTTATATCTTATGAGTTAGAACATATAATCATCGCCTATGCGTTACCAATGCTTGCTATATTACTAGCTTTCTTTGCTCAGAAGTACTCATTGCCAATAGTGCGTTATATATGGATTCCCTCTTTTTTTACCAAATTTATTCATACTCATATTCTGTAAATATTCTGTGTGGGAGATGCCGTGTACATTGGATTAAGGTAAAAGCTATTTAATAAAACTTACCCGGAATTTACGCAGTATGGTCGAAGAGTGACACTAGATGATTTTACTGTCTGTTAATCATATAGTGCACATTGGAAGTGAAAACTGGTGCGTTTAATGCGTGGTTGCTTGTATTGAGGAAGCACTAGTTGAAATTCGTTGCCATAGCAGCCTTCATAGTATATGAAAAGTGTCAAGCTCGGAACTCTTCTTACCGGGTTAGCAGAAAACTCGCACACTAAATCGCTTTGATGGCATTGAAAATTCAATTTCCATATGATGGATAGTAGATAAAGTATTTCTCTAAACGCCATAGATAAATATCCGGGCTGCACATTATTGTTCATTGAATTTGCGTACCATTTTGTAATATTCCAGTTACGAAATTATAGGCTAAGGTCGATTTATACTCTATCGTAGCCAACATGCTGCTTCCAAACAAGTGCACCCACGGAGCTGATTCAGGTGATAAAAGGGCTGATTATGTCGGACGAGTAAAGCTAATAAAATAGTTCTGGCACCTTTTTTCTAAACTCTGGTGATCGCTAAGTCTTTCTGCATATTCGAGTACCATTGGGATTTTCAATTCTGGGTTACGCTATGTGTGCAAGAACGTTTTTCAATTTTAATTAATCGCTGCAGCTTGTTGTGCTTCCTCATGATGCTCACATTCATGCTGATAAAAACGTGATGTCATTACTCCCTTGTTCCACCTCAAAAACGAGGAAGCATAGCAGTAAAATTTACACTGGTAGGTATCACGCAATATGTTCGTCATAAACATTGAGAGGAAATAGGCAATGTTGTTTAGTCATTGTCAAGCAAACTAGCTGATTTTCACCGCTGCTAGAAATTAAGGGGAAAAGTCACACAAAAAATTGGCAAGCTTTCCAGGCGTTCCTTGTAGAATTTAGGAGAAAGAGAAGCTCATTTCCATATGGTATACTTCATATGCTAACACCGTAAAAGATCGTGTATTGTTCTGTTTACTTTAACTTTGGTTATGCCACACTTTCCTAAATCGAAGATCAACTGTGAAAAGGTGATCACGCCTCCAGCATTAAAAAAATGAACATGAAGTAATGCTTTATTTCCTGCATTACTAAAAACTGAAAAGCGCAACCATAGGTTCTCAAGAAAATTTACTTTCTAGTCTAGTATATCAAAATAAAAAATTAGGTAAAATGTGCAGAACTATGCTCGACAGCTTTTTGTGAAACAATGGCAAACTTTCAGTCTTCTTACCACGTTTGAATATCCAGTGACTTGCTTGTTTTTATTCTAGCATTTTCCGCATTATATTTTATCATCTGTCGATATGTGGCACCTGAGTTTCCTTCCCAAAAGGTAGAGTATACTTCCAGAATCAGTTAATGTGCTTTTCCCAAAGATAGACCTGTAGTTCCCATGTGCTTTTTAATGTAAGAACCTCCTGTTACCCCTCAGTGAAAGTTTATAGTATGGCACCATTGAAGTTTGGGAGAGCGTAGGAACAAGCCGGTCAAAGGTTACATAAAAGCCATCACGCTGACGTCCTCCGAGCACGAAAAAATGTTGCTTTGGAAAGTACGCGCAGCAAAACTCCCTAAGTGGCCGACGTGCTTGTGACGTTCACCCGCAAGCCTGCGTACGTCGCTAGGGAGTCACCTGAACTAATGCACTGTACCCGTTACCTAATGGTAGAGTTGCAACAGAATTTTTGTAGTGCATGGCCCTACCGTGGTAACCAATTTACGGTCGGCCTAGCGTCCGCGCCGGCAAAAACTGGGATAAAATCTCTCGGCATTCTTTGGTTGACACTACCCTCGCGCAATGGTTTAAGAACTGGCTAAGGTGTTGCGGAAGGGGCACTAACCGTGGTGCCTTCTAAACCTAGCCTAATTGCATGCTTTTTGTTGTGATATGATTTATAGGCAACGTGATGCAGGAGAATCTAGGTGCTTGAGATGATGTAAGTTCGTAGTATTCAGTTATGCATCCACGATGAAACAGAGCCACTTTCTTTTTGGTTACACACTAAACCACGCAGCTAATACGAGTAAAACAGGACGAAGTCAGATAGTAACTGTGACGAGGTTTCCCAATTCTTGTAAACGTCTTCGTCTGCCTTGTTACGAACATATACGTAAGAATTTTGCTCACTTTGCTGCAGTAACAAGATCGCTCCTGGCTAAAAGCAGTAGCATCATCCTGTCACCAGCCGCAGCCTTCATTGTTCTGATATGAGGACGACAGTGCCATCTAATTAAGAAAATAAGGGTGCTTACTCAAGTAACTAGATGTTACAATCACCAGAGTTTTGCCTGGCTCCATCATTAGGGGTGTTGCAAATTATCGAATTTTGCTATGGGGAAGCGATTAGCATCACTCATATTTCATGCGACTACTTATTACTGCGTTCCATCAGCCAAGCCAATTCCGTAGTAGCAAGCTAGGCAGGTGGACATAAGCCACACATTCACGTTCAACTATCCGTTTGATGCCTAATACCCTCTTCCTGCGTTTTTCGGAGTAGTGGAAATCTCCTTAGCACTGCAAGAGCGAATACCCCTACAATAGGATAAAGAAATAGACTATTTTGACTACCTCGTTCAATTATTTTCCTTTATAAACGACCGTCCATATCTTTTGATTAGTTTCGAATGTTTTCTGATTGTTTCAATATTCATCCCAGCGGTGGGTAAGCTCAGCTGCAACCAGTTACGTTAGAGGAAATTTTCACTGGTTAATGTTGGACGCGATACGAGATATTGCGCAGCGTCAATGGATAACATGCATTTACGAAAGCGTGCTAATTTCAAGAGAAACGTTTTCACATCCAATGCCACTAACAAGTAGCAGCTACGCTTCCTACGCGTCCGAGAAGCTCTGCACCTGGCGCACTTGAGGCTACAGGTGCACCCAACATCTTGGAGCAGCAAGCAATGTAACTAAAATGAAGGAGCGCTAAGTTGTCTTAGTGCAGCATTTATTTGCACCGTAAAGAAGCCGCGTGAAGTTGCTCAATGTAAGAAATTAACAGTAGTCCTCAGTTGGGCGATACTTTATTATACAGTATGCAATGAGCAGCTTTTTGAGTTCCACTACTTTCACTAAGCTCCTATTCAGCTCAAGTCGTATCTTTTTTGAGTATTTTTGTATATTTATAAGTGGGAATTACGCAATCTAATTAGAAAAAAAATTAGAATAAAAAGCTACAGGATCGAAAATTTAGTCAGTCTGTTTCATGCCCAAGAGTCAAAGGGGATAGTAAGTGAGCGAGAACAACAGGTAAATTTGCACTACCGGTAACTGAAGTCGTACCACAATCTTCCACCAGAATAAGGCGTTCATCAAGAGTTCCAGGTTATGTGGTACGTAGTATATGAAGTTAGCAGCTAGACCGCTTCTGCAGGTTTTTTCAGCTATTTCGTGAGAACAGGCTAGTAATCGTGTGATTCTTTTCAAGTTACCACACTCCGCATCTACATTCGTTTCGTGATAAATGCGCAGTCCTATCCAATAATAAAGCAAGTGCATAATGCTTTGCTTCTTGCTTTGGATTCTGACGTGAAAACCCATGTGATAAAAGAAATGGCTGCGGTCAACCAATAATATATGTCCCGAGGGAGGCAGCAGAGCATGCATAGGCATATAATACTACAATTATGGAGACATAAGGATAAGTAGAATTTAGAAGTTTCAAGCGGAATCACTGCTTTAGAAATGCCCATCTTTAGAATGAATGCTAAATTTAGTGCGTTCCCATTCTGCATTTCTCGTATCTGGAGTAATCAGAGCATCGTGACATTGCCAGAGTTCCTCCAGTTTTCCATTTCCCCCATTTATAGTCGCTCTTACCCTCATATATAATCAACCTGCAAAATAACTCCCTTCCCTCCTCATCCTCCTGAGCGTGCGGCAGATCTTGATGCAGCTATGCTCTGGAAACTAAGATTTTTACCTAGAGCTACGCTGATATCACAGTTTTGTGGCGTTCCATTTTCAGAGGAAGCAACTTTCCCATTTCTCGACGGTTCGCAAGTCACAATATTCGTCTTTCCATACCTGGATTCAATCGAATCTTCATTTTTTGGTGATAATATCGATTTCACTAGCGGTGAAGAGTTTGTTAACTGTGTTGATGGCCACCTGGAGCTAACCAATGGCCTCCCCCGCAATCTAAAGCTTTCTGGGATTCCTTCAGTTTTAAAATTAGGCGACTTCTTTCCAATAGATTTTAAGTTTCTTTTTCCAGAAATGCCACTAAAGTCTCTGGAAAAATGTTTCGTCACTAGCTTTGATGATGAGGATGAAGGCGAAGAATCAGTGCTCTCTACATAAAAGTCATGAATTGTATTAAAAAAATTTGATACGATATTTCCAGGGTACGCTTCAATATCGCTATCTGTGGATTCACTATCATCGTTGAGCGTTGAAGACCTTTCCAGCTGCGTAGGAGCGCGAGTGATACTTGAGGATCTGCTTTTCGGGGAAACCCTCTTACTGGCTAAGAACTCTTTTTCCTCTGGCGAAGCGGACGGAGTTCCTAATGTCGAAATTCCCCTACTTGTAGCAGGGTAGGCGGAAGACATTTTCCCTGCCTTCATAGCATGTCCTCTTCTACGAGGAGCTGGTCTCCCATACTTTGCCCAGTCCTTATCTGCTAGTTTGCGCTCTTTCTTCTTTTTAGTAAACTCTCTGAGAGGGTCTACCCATGTAGGGAGTACCCCAAGATCCCATCCATCCGTTTCTTCCACTTCGGTTAGTCTTTCTAAATGATCGTACGTGTACGAAGCATCGCAAGCGTTTACATTGCCCCTTGAAGCTCCATGATTAAAACTCTTTGGTTGCATCTTTGAAGCGGCGCAGTAGCTGATAGTGAGCTGCCATGCTGGAATTTTCTCGCAAGATTTTAATTTATTAAAAGAGAGTTGTTATGGAGTAAATATATCCGTTCTTAGCATGAAATGCCTTGTTTTTAGTGAGAGAGGTCCCAAATGCACATTTCAGGCTTGTATACCAAGCGGCAGTTGAATTGAACCTCTTTAAAAATTCCTTTGGATATAAAAAGTTTCATCAATGATTATAAAAAAATCCTATGCTTCTCTGGTAAAAACCTCGATTAATATATCCTTAGCTCAATAATCCTAGTTTCTCCTTTTTGACTTTAGATAGGACATTAACTCCATTGGAATTAAAAATCAAGGCAAGGAATTGCTAATATAGCGTAATTGATACGGCTGCCAGAGTTAAATTGAAAGCGAATAAACTTATAACTTTTTGATCTTTTCGCCCCAGCTACGGTTTCTTTTGCGACGTATTATTGAATAAAAAATCTTGGCAATCTTTTTTCTTCATTAGACTATTTTCCGTTGCAGATTCTGTACACAAGATGCATTCCAAGAAAACAACGAATTTCCACTGATTATATAATCTAGGATAAATTACTTATATTTTCTACTCCTATGCAGGGAAAAAAATCGTATTTAAATTAAAACCATCATCGTTCCCTAGTTATGCTAGCGAAATTAAGGCAAGCAGAATTGGGGTTAAATTTCTTAATGGCCGCATTTCGGAAGGAGCCTAAGAGGAAAAGCTATGTTAGGAATACGTTCCTGTTACTTCAACACATGTCGCTTAAAAATATGAGAAGAGTATAATTGACTGGCTGAGCTTGCTTTGTGGGAAGGGCTTGCCATAAGTGATTTAACCAACTTAGACGAAATTTAGAGCTTATTACAAAAGTACCGCGAAAACGAGCATTCTCGTGCAGGCATAGTAGTCCAATTTTAGTCACAGAACTTTCCTTAAGTGAGATGCTGGTCGTGGAACTAAATTTCAGGGACTTATCGGTCGCCATAAGCAGGTGCATAATTGTAGCGAAATAAGAATCTCTTACTATCAAGCTCAAACGTTTCTCCTAACGAAATTTCACCTTCAAACGGGAGAGTGCCAGAGGCTCTAGATAGAAACTTAGCTTTTTTGTAGAAGCATTCAAGTTAAGCGTCGTCACTAACCTCTCACGGGAAGCCCCTCTGCATCGCAAGCGTCGCTGTGTATGTGGGGACTACGCAGAACTGGTGTGGAAATGGTTTTACGGGAAGGCCTCCTTAAGAAAAAAAATATGCGAGAAGTTGCAGCGTTGTGTCTCTCAACACGGACAAAAAAACATGAGTGATACTCAGACAAGCTCCTTAGGGCAACAAAGACGAAGCAACACGATACAGGCTGTGTAGGGTGTAGGAACTGGAACAGTACAGCAATAAGTACATTTCTGCCAATTAGTGTAGCCGAAAATATAAGTAAATACCAGCAGAGTTGCTTACAAAGGAGAGGTCGTATAATTTTTGCGACATTTTTTCTATTTCTAAGGGATAGCTTAATTCTCTTTTTCAATGCATTCCTTTCGCCCCCCAAAAATATTCTCTAACAAATTTCACATAATTTTATTGGTATTACGCATAAACATGGAGAGCTTCAATTGAAGAAAAAACTCGATACTACGCCTATCTTACTTTTGAAAGGATAAGGTTATAGTACGCCTTGGCAAGAGTGCTCGATCAGGAAAAGTTTCAAACGATAAAGAAGTCTGTGTAGCTGTGATGAACTGAGAATGCTGCTTAAAGAGAGAATCAGCAATACTATTCCTTATAGACCGCTCCTTGCTTGTGAGCTTCTCGCTATCTTCCTGCCCTATCTCAGAACAGCTGATCGATTCATGGGATGCCTCCGATAAAAGTTCTGGTAAGGCGGGTTCCTGGATATTTCCGCTAGCTCCTCCCAAAATAGCGCTATTTGTACTTTGTACCGAAGCCTCTGTAACTAAATTTTCTAGCGCAGGGGAACCTCGCTGCTCAACTTTGGCGATATCAACTTTTGGAATTCCACGCACCACATTTTTGTCGCGATTCGGAGTAACAACAAGCTCCGTATCATCTCTCAGACTAGCAGGTTTCTCGTAATTTCCAGAGGTATTTAGGTAATCAGAGTGAGGTATGGAACTAGAAAGGTGAGATTCTAATGTTGGCTCACTTTCTTTCAGCTTTTCTGGTAAATCTAATTTTCTGAAGGAGTCTTCTGATGTGTGCACCGTATCTAATGAGCCGCTCAATATTTGTCTTTTATAATCCTCCAAGCAAAGCGACGAAAGTGACGATGACGAAGAGATCACGCTACCTACTTCAGCAGGAGTAGGCTTAAAAAGCTCAGAAGAGGAACTAGAATATTTTTCATTCAACTTACTTTCTGGCGGCTGATTCTCAACCTTTAACTCTTGGTACAACTTGCTAGGCAACAGATCAAAATTTCCACGACTTTTTAGCTCTGACCCTGATATACGCGTAACATAAATTAGTATGAGCCGAGTGGTATTCATTTGGGGGGCGAGGGGTCGCGGATACTCTCAGCAATAACTTAGAAACTTACTGCTTAACTTTCATAATAAAATTGCTGTTAATAATTAAAAGCTCTACATACTGGGGCCAAGAATTACATCGATATGACATAGGTATGCCCGTTGAAAACAACCAAAGATAGTAGACTAGGCGTAAAGTATTTCACGCCATAAAATCAACAGATTAGATTGGCTTCAGTGTAAGAAGCAAATGCGTGAAAAACATTTTCCTTGTTTCTAAAAAAGCTCCTGCACCGGTTTCCCTATCTAAATTAAGGATATTCAGCGAATTCACTTGCTATCAGTTAGATTGTGGCCCAACTCAAGCGTATATTTTACATGTCAGTAACTTGTATTCCAGCTCTCTTATATCTGTACAGATATTTTACACTAGTTTAAAAACTGAAATTTTGTACGCAATGGTATCAAAATAGCTCCGGTAGCTTCTTAATTGTACTCTCGCTCTCAGTATACCCAGCATTACTGGTATGTAGCTCTAACTAAGTGTTTTTAAAAGCGAGGAATAGGGGACTCGCACATAATACCAGTGTGGGCTATTAAGCAAAGAAAATGCACAACAGTTTTCGTCACTCTGAGATATAAATATTTGAAGAGCAATGAGCTTGTAGAGCATTTCTTTTTTCTGGCTCTTTGAGTGGCCTTTCTTTTTGGTATTTTGAAACTAGGTGATGTGCGGTTATAGGGCATCCTCCGTTCATATCACACGAGAAGTACTTCCAGTTGCTTGATTACACATCAAACGCCTTAAAATTAAAACAGTGAACACGGGGAGCAGCATAACGCAATTGATAGGCTTAGAAATCGAATACTTCTTTTGGCCTTTCTGACCTCGCTCATCCACGAAATTCAAGCTAGACTTTGACGCAACAGTAGGAAAAGAATACTGAGTTTGTTGCAAATTAATCGGGACCCCATCTTTAAACGAAAGTTTCACAACACTTTGGCTTTCTTTTTCCGCTAATGGGGTAGGTGATACCTGTATGAAGCGGAATCAGTTAACACCATCATTGCAATATTTAGTCAAATAAAATACAGTGGAAAAAATACATATAAGGTGGCAAAAGTAGTACTACGGAAGAATAAAAAGCTAAGCGTATTACTTTTTTGAGGTTTGGAGTAATGCTAAACTCTAGTGAATACATTTAGGCTTCAGAAGAAACGACGAGCCTCCAGTCTCCAGTAGAAAAATATCTAGAAGGCGGTAGTATTCCCTTCAGGACATAGGCAATGAAAATACTGAAATTTCTATGTTTAGTATTGGAGCAACCATATTACCCAGAAACAAGCGCGATGATTCAGTTCCAAAAAATTGTTTCGCAGGTATCTGGTGCAAAAGAAAGATTCAAGATTCAAACGATTGCAACTTTAAACGGATAATTCAAAGTTTTCGATAGCGAATCAGGGGGCTACACATCTTTTAAAAAAATAGCTTTGAGAAAAATATCAACCAAACATGGAGAGTTTCCACGTATTGCATAGAGCAGGCTGTGCTCGCCTACACTATTATGAGCGAAAGTATGGAAACTAAAAAAAAGAATCAGTGTATCAAAAGGATGAGAAAATTGTCTTCAAAGGAAACCAGCCCCATCTTGTACGCAAGCTAAAAGAGCAAAACTATTTGTAATCATTTTGGGAAATGTCAAATAAAATAATCAGTTAACCTTGTCACATCGAGTGATCGGTTTGTCGAAAGAATCCGAAATAGAGGAACTCAACGTCTTGCAGGAAGCCACCAGCTCGTGTTTCTCTGCTTTTTTTCCTTGCTTATCTGAAAATAAGATGACAACTCATTTTTTCACATTTCCTATTATATCGCATTAAAGATACTTGATACGAGAAGCATGGTTCAAGTAAAGATTTCGCGTATTCATAAAAAAACTTTCAACAATACTTTAAGCTCTTTCACTTGAAAAGAACTCCTTTCCATAGTTTTGACCAGTCAACCAAAACAAGCACCAACTTTAAAACATAATATTTCAATTCAAGACAGTATGAAAATCCTGGAAAAGCTTGCTTAAAAATGCTTGGACCCAACAAGTTAGAATGCAAGGCATATTAATATCATTATTACTGCGATATACTAATAAAAAGCAAACTTTGTTGCAGACTCTAGAGCTACTATGTGTAACACAAACAAAAAAGTGCATCACAATGCAGCCAAATAACTTCTATATATTCCTCATATTCTAAGTCTTTTAAAATTCCGGTTTCCTAGTAAGTCCTACTGCTAGCTTTACCGTTAAATTGTGGATATGACAGTTCGTCAGTCAGTGAGTATTTTTCCGCAACATTTGATATCTCCAAAGGTGAATCATGAACAAATGCCTTAAGCCTCTCGTATTGTTTCCTAGCCTGAATACATCAATGTGCACATGACTAGTGTTCGAGATACCCAACGAAATGATATTAGTCAGGATGAGAGAGAGTTCTAACCTAGTACAAATATTGTACTAAAATAAAAGTAACTACGGCTGTACGATGTACCAGCACGTTAAATATTGTATGTATATTTTGAACGTTTAAGAAATGCCAGAAAGTTTAAAAGGTGATGATAAAACTTACAAGTTGCGCGGAGGCATCTAGTGGGTCCCATTGTACTTGAAAGTCCCGGCCAAAATTTTCATTCTGGTGGAATTCGTTGGATTTATTGAACGAGATTTCGTTAGGAACGCATAATTCAAGGAGGCTCTCAACATCATTAAGCTCTTTCACAAGCCCGTAATCCAGCACTTCAAAAGCCTATCAACAAAATGGATATACATTTCAAAAAAGTTCAGCAGCATTACTTGTTTGGTGATGAGCTCAATAAGTGGTTACCCAGTAATTGAGCCCTTGTCAATAATAGGTACCACTCACTGCCCCAAAATAGCAATGGAAGCTGCATAGTTATATACGATTGCACCGAAAAAAACGCACATTCCTTATTATGCTATCACTGCAAATTTTGCCTTAAAGGCGTATGTACCCAGAAGCAACGATTCAAGACAGCAAAAAATATATTTCATTAGCTGAGCACAGCACAAGATATTCTACAGAGGCAGCATTTCATATCTAAAGTTGCACCTCACCTTCTGGAGTTCCCTATACCACAGCGAAAAATTTCCCTGATCAGCATCTATTGAGGCTTCCCCATATATTTTATAGCTTTTTTCTGAAGATCGAGAAGAATTATTTGGTATGGTGGCCTAAGCCAGCAAGAGTTATATAGTTCTTCCTACCTTCTGTATTAAGGAGCATCGAACGCACGATTCGAAGGCTACTCCTAATGTTTTGATCGGTTTCAGCTTGCATAACCTCTATGCTTGCTTTTCGTACTAAATAAAGAGGCTGAGGCCACGCAACAGCTCATCCATCATATGCGGGTCCAACCAACTATTCTGTATAGGAAGAACAGTTAAAAAGAACTAATTTGCGGAAAGCAATACTAATGAAGGGTTCCTCGTGTGTGTTTTCGGGGAAAAAACCGATAGAAATCGCTCTAAAGCTTGTCGCCAGCTATAGAAGCGCCAATTACCTGTAGTGGTGCTCATATATGCTACTGTACGTATGACTGCTCTCTCCCCTTACTGGACTCTTGAAAAATTACTCCAAAGATGGCAATTATGCGCGTACGAGCGAGTTTCTTAAGGCTAGCGATGCTGATAGACAAACTTACGCAACATAACAGCCATGATAGCAGCGGACAAGGATGGCAGATAAAATTCGTTTGAGCGAGAGAGCCCTTTAACAGCAAACAAGTACCATGGAATATCGAAATTATCGAGTGAATTGGCACTCCTTCTGCAAAAAAGCTGCAATACTTGAATATGACCAGGTTGAAAGTCTTGTCGGTGGGCGAGTATGCTCCTCATTGTCTGTATATTTAGATACATAAGTAAATAAATTATCTGGTATTTCTCTTGGCTTAAACGATAAGGGTGCATATGAAATGCCTTATGAAGCTGGTAATTTTTAATGACTCCGAATTGCCATAAGTTGGTGATATTTTCTCAACTGTTCCGAATGAGAGGAATATAATTTGATGTGGAGCCAGACTATGGTTTAGCTGCTATCAAGATATCATGATTATGAGTGAAACTTTAAGCATCGCTTGCCTTGAGAAAATCCCAACAGTGTTGGTCCTTTCCAATAGCCAGGTAGCATAAAATATTCTGGTGACGATAAAGTGGCTCTTTACTCTGCTGCTTGATGTGCATCGAATCCCAAGCAGGAGCTATTAAAAGTAACCGTGGCAGATACAATTTTTTCGAATAATATCCATATATTCAAAGTTAGCAGGGCTATTTTTTCAGTCCAATTTAAGATTCTACTTTTAGGGATACTAATCTGCTTAAAATTCAGGTTTCCGAATGTTTCAGTTTCATATTTCAGCCGAAGTTTGCTATCTCAATATCGTTAGTCAGCAACCACAGCAATTACGTATAAGAAAGAGTCTCGATTTTTATTTCGTAGTACACTGCCAGTATTCTCTTTTTTAACTGCAATTAGTTATATATTTTCAACTTTATGTCCCACCTACGCTGATAGTATGCTTAAATATGAATATCTACCTTAAGTTTACGTGCATCGATGCCGCTTTTCCGTGCACAAGGATAAAACTAATATGCCTCTTTGTGGCTGAATTTTTTCATGGGAAAACGATGTAATGGAACTAGCAACACACTATTTGTGAGTGCCTTTAGGTAGCACATCCTTTGTAATCTGCACGTTGCAAGTAAGAGTACTTCATTCACTTAATAAAAGTACATACGCAGGAATCAGTTTTTTGTCATGAAACTGTGTAGGCTTGAAATCAGCATAAATACAGCACCGTAAAGTGATAAGGTATGGAGTTTACCAGTGTTCAAGTTGGCCATAGGGATACCCATTAATTACTTGGCCATAGGGGTGCTTGGTCCTTGACTTTTCAGCCTACGTTGAAGCAGAAATAGTGGCTTTCCACCTTTCCCTTTTGGGAGTTATCTGATGCACAGGAACACTTTATGATTGCCTTTTTGAAGTTAAGAAGACGGTATGAACATTTGTTGGTATGCCTGGCTGCTTGCAAGCTAAAAGCAACGCTAATTATTCCTGTAAGTATGCTACTTTATTGCATTTACTTGCTGCTCACAAGTGCTGCTTTTTTTCAGTTTTTCCAAAATGTAAAAAGTTTCCATTTCCTGTGTACTAGCCATTTCCACGGAAACACGCACCCTGTTTAGGCGCTTTAAATACATATGGCAACCGGGAAAAACTATTAGCGCTAATCGCAGGGTACTCGCAGGACCTGAGAATGCGTGTAGCTATCACATGAGATAATTTTATGCTTCTTTGGCAGGAGCTACATGAATTTTACACACTTTATATGAAGTTAGGCACAGTGATCCAAGCTAAAGCTTGCTTTTGGTTAATCGTCTTGCTGGTGGCGCTTTGTTCAATATTCTTTTTCTGGTGGAATCAACCCATAAAACCGACATAAAAACAAACTATTCTCACATCTATCTATGACAATACGATAATTATAAGTAACTGGGCCATTTTACGCTGTTTTTTCCTGAATACAGTGAGTCGATTACATGCTTGATTTTGAAATCTTAGCTTGTGGGACTCTACGCCACCCCATGACGGTTCAGTAGTTCTATGCCGTTTGCAGAACCTTACAGTAGCTTAGCCCCGCCGAGATAAAGCTGCCCGTACTACCTAGGTAGAACTTGAGCCACTCGACCAGTTGTATTTCATCAATAGGGTGATGTGTACAAGCCAATGAACTGCGTTAAAAAAATAAAGCATTTACGATTACCACCGACAGTCTTGCTTTACAGTGCTTTACTCTGTTGTCTGTAGTGTTGCGATCCTATTTCGATAAATTATACTGAACAGTTATTCATCAGCAGGGCATAATGAACAGCAGACTAATTTTTATGTGGAAGCCAACAATTTCCAGCAGCTCAATATATGGCTGGACGCATGAACACCTAGTCAGCCGTAGTTTCAAAGGGGCGCACACGTGTGCTATATTTTTTTCTTTAGAAGCGAAAAACATAGCCGTTACAAGTCTGAAATTCCGTTGTAAAAATGATTGCGGCTGCATAGGCACTTGTTTGGCAATCGAAATCTTTGTTATGAACGGCTAGGATAGCTAAGAATTGAAGAAATAAAGGGAGTCCTATACAGCTAAGCTCCTTTACCGGGTCATATTCGGCGGGTGCGAAGAAATGATTAATTGGGTTAAAAAAGAGTATGCGTACGGGGTACCATCGTCAGGTGCTCAGCCAATCGAAGATATCGCGTGTATGAAGGCTGCAGCAAATGGTGAGGTCTTTCCCCGGCGACGAGCCATGGTTACGTCTAAGGAGTCATGTCGGCGTTGGTGTTTGTGCCATTCTGATCAGGGTGCCGCACAGGTTGTGGGACTTCAAGTACTCTGCATGGCAAGCAAAAAGCCTTGCTTTGGCCTAGAGTCAGAGATAAAGTTACATTAAGGCCACCACCTCCGAGGTCATCAAAATATACCGGGCACCTAGTAAGACTACACTAGATAATACAGCTGAAAGCACCACTGGCTCTTGCGAGCTTTCCCAAGGCACTTGAGCCTGCTGCCAAGCTCATATTGCTGTTGACTTTCATTCTGCTATAACTCGCTACAGGGCGCGCATAGCGACGGACACCATCAATCAAGTTTTACAAAATTTCAAAGCAATAACTAAAATATGACCTCCAGAGCAAAACACTGTATACCAAATTCTTTGTACATACCCAGCTTACATATATAATGACCGAATTTAAGCGAATTTTGCCTCCACTCGATATTACATAGATTATGCCTCACGTGAAGATAGCTTTTGTGCTGCAACTACCAATGCACATTTCAAGAGTTCTCCATGCAAATACAGGCACCACAGGTTTGCAGCTTTACTTAAGAGGTTGCTCACATTATATTTCGAAGCTGGAAAGTATACCTATCATCATTGTGCTCTCTCTCCACTCCTTCCTATAATCTCACCAACCAATTAATAAGGAAACATCGATCTAAGGTTCGATCATAACACTCCTTGTGCTTCGCACTCAGGCGAGAATCTAAGTTCCATGAAATATACTCTTGTACGCACGAATTGGCTCAACTTATACAGGCATTACATCTGCTGGTGCTTAGCGATCAACTGCCTCATTTCACGTGGCACTTTGATATGACTATACGAAAAAATGATCTTCACTGACTAAACAGTATCGTCAACCTGTGCTTCGGATAATTATAAAGTAAATACGTAAAGGATAAAGCCGCCAACAGGCCCGTCTGTGAGGAATTCCTTCATGGGATCACCAAGTTATTTATGCCGTAAATGTCCAAAGTTATTATTAGACCAGCATATTCCTGCAAGCGAATATCCGTGTAGACTATACACAATCCTTCCTGATTGAGAGCATCCACAAGTTCGTGTGCCAAACATCCTTTGCAAATTCATACTTAGCATACGCAGATAGCATACCTTTACAACGCTACTACCTCATAATCACATTTCGCCACTGTAGCATTACTCAGAGAAAGTTCCATCCCCGGCTTTTCCTTGCCGTCTGCAATGCGGCCTTATTTGGGTATGCGTAGTTTCTATGACCTATCACAATGGCCAAAGTGCCGTGTAACCCACTGACATCGAGCGTGGGCGTTTCGTAAGAATTGAAGGCCACCAGCACGGTGACGATGCGGTGCCCCTTATGAGGATAATCCACGTACGCAGAGTAACAACGCAGGCGCATGTGAGAGCATTAATTCTCGATGCGGAACAGTGCTCAAAAAGTTTCCCGCTGTACAACTCCATGCGGCCCCAAATCTCGACGCACCCCCTCGGCCTACGAAAGCATAATGGCGATGCGACGGCTTCCTGTAGCTCAGCTTCAGTTATGCTGAGTTTTTGATATAGCCAGAGTTGTTGCTTAAAATATATATGCTACTGAGAGCATTCCACGTGCTTTTTAGCACTTCTGTTAGCCCAGCAAGTAGACTTGGGTTTTATGGGTGTTGTGCACTGCTCAGTTGAACGTATGAGTGGCTGATTTGTGAACTCATCGCTACACTCACAGGTATTCATCACCGCGTATGCCAATGTCGTACTGCCTCGTACGGGACGCCCTCGGCATGTAAAGACCAGAATTCGCTATGCGGCGCACCCAGTGGTTATTTAATCAGCAATGTCACCACTTTATTTATGTCAGGTTGTATTAATCTTCTGCACTTCCCTTAGCCACTCATATCATAAAAATCGCTTGCTACGCATGAATTCGCTTCACTTGCCTAGGCAAATATTCGAAAAATCCGAATAACAATCTCTTGAAACTTTGGCTGTTCAGACCTCGATCAATGTAGCACAATGTACATAGAGTACTTATTAAAAAAATGCATACAGTTTCTGTTCTCACATAAACTAGAAGGCGCGTACACCACATTATCATTAGTTGTACGATGCACAGATACACATAGTGCTTCTGTGCTAAATTTGTTACCGCCTGCATTAACTAAGAGCGTAGCATCATAAAATAAAGATCATGAAGCCCTATTGTAGCACGAATAAAAGCGGTAGCACTCAGTCGGTGCTCTAGCGTAGTGTATATTACGGTATGCTTCTCAGGATGCTTTCGTGCACTACTCTCCCAGGGCTAAGTGCACGATGCAATGCTATGATTGAGCAAAAAGTATATTCCCATGTGGCGTGCTCGTTCGGCTGCGTTATGTGGGTGGTGTACAATGCTGGGACATAAGACGCTACAATTGAGCTAAAGAAGCTTGCTACGCATCACAGCAACACACGAGACAAAATGAAATGTTCGTACGGCCTCGTTTTTATGCAATCAACAAGTCTCTAATAGGCGCTTATACTAGAAGTGCCTCGCCGCGCCAGTTTATGGATCTATAATAAAATATCTAAAAAAATTACAGCACTGTGCCCTGCAATCTGCTAAGCGAAAGATGCTCATTAGTTACGTGAAATCGAAAGACTGGTGGAGGGGGGTACATTGCCCCCCAAGGTGATGGTATTTACGGCGATGGAACGTGGGTACCACTTTAGTGCGCGAGTGGCGCAATGGATAGCGCGTCGCCCTCCGGAGGCGGAGGTTGTGGGTTCGAGTCCCATCTCGTGCGTGTTGCCGTCACGACGCCCCGTTATCCTTGAGCTGCTATTCTGAAGTGTGTTGGCCGCAGGACCCGCTGGAAGTCAGCCACGTTTCACCATTAAATCCATACCAAAGTTTGGTTAAACCGCTTCCTATATAGCTGAAAAAATGCTCTCCTATATATTCCATAGCGAAGCGACGGAAGCCTATTTCTTGTTACTACAAACACGCTATCGTAGCTGCATGCCTTAACGCTTGTATCATAGAAGCCACTATGCAGTGTGAAACTCCTCCCTTAACGATAAGCTGCCCTTTGCGCTGCGTGATTTCAACAAGCAATTGCATTTATAGCGGAATTTGTTTCAATAACATTTAAACCTAACAAAGGTTGTTTTATGTTCAGCAGTCGATGCCTAAGGTGGTTCCAGAATTATTAAGTGTGTTGGGATATTGCTCCCCGCCCTAGGGCATGCAGTCATCACCCTATCGTGCCACCCTGGTCACCGCGTTCGCTAAGCTCTGCCCAACCTTGCATGATTACATGATTTCTTGCCCCATGAAGAAGTTTGTTCAACAAGGCCATAAAACGATAGATGTATATTATCAGCATTGTGAAACTATATAACACACTCATTTTTTGGTATTTACCTATTTATTTAGCGAATAATTGACAGGCAGACTCTTATTGACCCACTGTCTTAGATTGCCCCAAACCGCGTCACATGTCCGTATATGCGCTCAACTAAAAATATCTAGCTGAAAGGACCGCCAAAAAAAGTACTGCCTTTGAATGGAAATGTCACACAATTATTCAAACGCCTTGCTCAGCGCTACCTAAATCATAAAGTACCAGAATCTATTTTGTAAGCAGGCTTATCTTTTCCCTCCTGTGGTTTTAACGTGAGCCTCTGTTGTAGCTAATTAGAAAGTTCTCAAAATGAGTTCAGTTTCTAGAATTATTAGTAAATTAGGGAACCAGACGGCTATCAAAGTTCTAGCTATAATGCGAATTGGAACTAAAGTACCTCACAACCTAAAAGAGCATACCCTTGGCTAATTTAGCGGACCAACATACAGTGCGGCCATTGTTCGCTGAATTCCTACAAAGTTGCAGCCAATTGATGCATTTTTAAAATTCAGATAAATACCCACATGTTATATTATATGTACTCATACACCAAAGAGGAGTTCATCTGGCAGTGTCTAGTGTGATTAAGCTTTAACTGTACTGAGCCTGAAAGAGGCGTATCGAAATAAAACTCTGTAAGGTTTCTGCACACGACGGAGTCCTGGGTGAACTCAATGGATATATTTTCTTTGATTGCTAAAGCTAATGTACTTGAGATCTGCTAATGCATACTTCTATGATATAACTTGCGAGTATATTGGAATAAAAATCCTTCGAAATACGAATATCCATGATCCAGCCAAAAGGTCAGAATTAAGCGGTACGGAGCCATTCCAGCTTAGCACAGTAATAATACCGCCGCTTATGCTCGTTTGAACGAACTAGTTCAAGTAATTATAGCTAAAAAAAAAACCAGCACAAACGTGGAACTAAATGAGAGCTGTTAAGCTTTGGTTTATCGCATCCATTATCACAAGGTCAAGTCGCCTCCCAAACTTTATGATAAAATGTCAAAGCAGAAGATTAAAGAGATAACCTCAGAGGTTCTTACCCAGTCCCTTGGAAGTTCCTGGATGCGGAAGAAGCATACTGCTTTAAGCTTCTCCGCAGATATTTTCTTTTTAGAAACTCTTGAAGGGGAGAGTGGAGGCCTCCTCAACAAGGGCCTTAGACTCGATTACCTGCATACATTAGATATATCGTATAATAACTTGACAGAAATAGCGTCTGTGTTTAACAAGTCCCCCCAAACCTTCAGGGGCTTGAAGGTGCTAAGAGCTAGCCATAATGTTATCAATGAATTTAACCTGGAGTCAGGGGTGCTGAAGAACCTGAGCGAGCTTGACTTAAGCGATAACCGATTGGTCTCTTTTCCAAAACTCAAACACCTAAAACAGCTGAAGTTAGCAATCTTTAGCAGTAACAGGATATCCGGTAAGAAAATCTATATTGTGCGGGCAGCCGCAAGAAAGGGAACCTGCTAGTGAGAGGTTTCTCATTGGTGCAAGACAGTAGTAGCTCCCAATTTAACGCTGTGCCCGACGTATGAGCGCGGTGCTTTCTTTCCTATCTTTCTCTGTTTATGTATACCTCCCTCTTCGTTTTCCCCTATTTTTCATATAAATAAGCTATATTTAAAGCTTTCCAAGCAGACGGTAGGGTCGGTCTCCAGGAATATCTCCGCTTGAGCTGACGTGCAGCTAGATGTAGCCAGCTGAAGCACATAACTTTGTCATGAAATATATGTTACAATTGACGCACACTATCGTGTCCAAAAATATGCCAGTTTCCATGACTATTGTTTTTTTAAATAAAATAATTTCCTTGCCGAGGTTTTCAGCTGATAATCAAAGATTCTGCTTCGGGCAGGATAAGTTTTAAGTGGACTTTTTTGTACTAGAGGAAGCATATGTATTCATCGTTTTCCACATTCACTATCGTTGTTAGGAAAAAAGTGCACTAATGCGGGCTGTCATAGTGATAGCTAGGTTACAAACTAGCAGTTCCCGCTAAGGCATACATCTGGGAAGCATTTTGCTTGCTGTTATGGGCTCAAAGCCTTCAAAAATACCGCATATGCAGCTTCGAATGGGAAAGCATATACCGGATTTTGTGTCACCTTCCAAATTTTTTGTTCTAACTGCTTAGATGAAATGTTTATCCATTTGTTCCTATTACTTCCAAGAAATAGACAGTGATATCCAAGAGTGCGTTAAACTGCAAACGCTAGACGTATCAAAAAATGAAATCCTGTTATACCCGAGTGAGCTAAAATATATATTGGAAAAAGTAATATCCCGCTTGCCCAACCTGCAGGTTAGTACAGAAGCAATCAGTGCCATAAACTGAAGTTTGCTCGGCAGGCGAGGAATTGTGTAAATTGGTTTAACTACTAGGTTTGTGCACGCTTTGACCCTGATGAAGTATATTGCGTTGGTGTTTATCTGTGTGCACAAAATTTTCGTTGTGTGCATTTTGCAATTATAGCTCTTAGGACGAGGCCTCATGTTACGCAAATCATGCTTTCCACAATACAGCCAGCAAGGGGATGTACAGAAGCTAGCGCTAGCACGCACCCCTGAAGTAGTAGCCCAACTTTATAGTTAGCTCAATCTTTATTCATACTAGTTTAAATCAAGGGGGAGATTTCGTGATTAGTACCACTTTTTCAAGCGTCAGCAATTGGCATGCTGATGGTAGAGATGAATATTCCCGATTTCCTGCATATATCAAGACATTCAAGGGCATGATATGTTGGGAAAATTATGCTATCTTTTATCTCAAGATCCTTTGCACTAAAAAAGGTGACTCCGCCATTTTCATAATTGTTAAAATTTTTATGATATTGGCATAAGGAATCATCACTGTTTATATTGGGTGATGCTAGATTGGCCAATATTGTCTTCGGCTGCAATTCCTGAGGATGTAGAGCCTTACCTTTCATGATTCTTTCTATGATGATGCAGTTAAAATTTTCATTCTCCGCAGACTGTCCGATTCGAAAAAAATCCCTTTGTGGTACTTTTTCCGGAGTATCGAGCCGTCTGCATAAGAGTGCTAACGAAGCTACAGATCTTAGAATATGAGGTCATCGATTATGCCACACGAAAAGCAATGGAGAAATCCGCCCTATTGAGCATTCAACAGTAATAATGTATTTCAATAGGGAATGGCATGATAAAATGAAGGCTCAGAGAGTTCAGTAGATGCCAGAAATCTCTGAAAAGATTGCAAATAGTAGCTAATAAATTATAGGTTCTTCCATTCATATTTTTCGCAAAGAGGACTATCTTCTCCTTGAAGTTTTTTAGTATCAAACACCTAGAGGAATTATTTTAACAACCTGAAACAGATTTTCAATTTCATTAAATATAATTATGATAATTAAATAATGCAAATAGTACCATTAATACTTTAGGGAAATGAGGTGAATAATTTTTAAATATATATGTAAAAATTGCCAGCACGAGGGAAAAAAAGTATAATTTTAAACGCATCGGGAGGCAAGAATGTCGCATTGCCATGAAAAATGAAAATAGCAATTATATGACGATGTTAACAATTTCGTTCGCCGCATGAGCTTAAATTCAAGCAGAAAATACAAATTAGCAAAAAGGCTAAAGGATATATGAAAGCAATCAAGTGAATCAGTAAAGTCAGCGTCAATTAATCACTTTGCGGGGTGAAGTATGGTACCAAAGTTTAGAAAGTATGCTTGAAATTTTGTGCCAGGTAATCTGAAACTTTTCAACATGCTATAGAAAAAAAGCTGGTGTATTCCTCAGATTTCAGCATTGCTATGTTTCAACTAATGTACAAAGACGATACTCTTATTCTTTAAAGTTGTTTTCTAATTACAAGAAAATTATGATACTGTGCTTGACCTTTTGTTTAGATACGATTACGTATTCCACGAGCGATTGAAGGCTTCTCCAGCATCCGTGAGTAATCGTTATGGAGGAATATCGGAGATTCAATGCGTTGTAAGCGGAGAATGTGGTCTTCTATGTTTTATTTTGTGCAAAGAAAGCGTATATGTTGCTAGCATATCATCCTCACCTTCAGCTGCCGTTATAATACAAGTGAACCCTGTTAGATAGAAAATCGGCTTCATGATGTAGTCTTTCCATAAGCTTCACAAATAATAGCTCCCTTTGCGCTTTCAATGTAAGTGAAAGATGAAAAAAAATTATTTTCATGAATGTTCAATTGCGAAATCATACGTAAATTCATTTTTATTTAAATATCCTCACAAGCTTAATGAACATATCGCATTGTGAGCACTAAATCATACCCGTTTACCTAAAGCGTGGGTGATGAGGAAAATATCCTTTTATGTAAGGGTGCACATGCAGCCTTGAAATGTAATTTTATGCGCTAATCTTTATGTATGTACCGCAATCAAAATAAAAGATTTAAAAAAGTAGAAACATCTAGTAGGCGACATTGTGGTAAATTTATTTTACACGGATAGCGAATTCCAGAGGCTACTCCCCACTGCCTTCTTATCTGGGAAAAAGTAGTTTGGTATTGTAATCTCAGTCCCATCAAGCTAGTCAAAATGGTGCAATAATCTCTCATGTTGATTAATTCGTGAGTATCACTTGGTTCCTAGTAGCTCCAGCTCCGTAACGATTTAGTGGTGGAATTGCGCGAACCCTTACTCAATAAAGGTAACCCAGCTTCTTCGGATGCACAAGCTGGCAAGTGCGCATCTGAAAAGCGTCGATGTTGCCCTACAGCATATGAAGCTAACTGACAGATGCGAAAAACATGTTGATCAGTTATTCGAACCGCGAAACTGCGGAAAGGGTTTTTGCATGGAAGTTCGTGCAACATTTTTCAGAGCTACAGTCTTTATAACTGACAACACTGGAATTATGCACTGGCGAGTAAACGCCGTTTTATGCGATAAAAGTTATCGTGGAATTTGAATACCCGAACATGAGGATAATGCTTGTCTGCAATGAAGTTATACTTTGTAGCCGGCAGTGCAAAGAGAAATCGGTCTCTGGTTAATAGCCTCTTCGAAAAACCACTCAGCTCCTACATTCCTCAAGCTGCCATGCTCAGATGCTCAGCACCTAAAGACAGATACCTATAGCTAACTTAAGTAGAACCAATCAAAGTATCTTCACAGAAAACAAAAGCATTGACAAGCAAAATAAGCGCTGTAGCTGAACTCTTCATATACACTATAGGAATAGTTTTCCTGGCAAAGCAATTTGTGCACAATGTGGGACTTTACTATACTTAAGAAGCAAAAGGAATGCGAAGTGAAAGTAGGCTAAAGGTTGAAACAAAAATATTGATGACAAGGGCCACTGATATAGCATTGCAGCTAATTTAGGATTCGCTTGCTTCATTCGCAACAATGGCGAATAAAATTTTTTTACAAACTCGAGCCTCCTACTCACTAAATGCGCCAGTTTTAATGATGATAATGCAATGACGCTATCGATTAATGCTAGCATAAAAAAGTTGTGATCTGTGCTAAGGGCTCTCGGGACTGGCAGTTGGTGCGCATAGATTACAAGAGATAAATGACTGTACTTATAAATAATTTGATGGGCATTTTTTTCGCAGGATCCGAGGAGATCGGAAAATGGTTCTATTTGGACGCTCCTTACTTACATAGAAGCAATTTTACGGCGTGACCTAAGAGTTAAGGAAAAGGCTAGAGGATTCCTAAAAAGCTGCCAACAGGTAAAGGCTCACGGAGAGTACCACGGTTTAAACTATTCCTTTTGAGTGCCGCTATAAGATTTTTTGACTAGACAGAACTTGATGAAGGTGTGAATTTGTGCTGCACTGAGTTTATCTGAGATTGAAATGATATTTACTAGTAAATTGGCTTTCTGCACCTTTAGTCCGTTTGCAGCGGTGGTACAACCTAGCTACGGTTTTAAATTTTTTTAGGAAATTTCACAAGAGCATGCATTTCGCAGATTGCTTGCCGAATGTTTTCATCCCTACAATACAGGTTATTTTCGTACCACTTTTGACACAGTTTCATCAGGAACACACTTGCATGATATGACATAAGTTTCTTTTATGCCCTTAATTCACTGGGATTATTGGTCTGCTTCGCAGCTGAGGAATGAACTGATAGGCTCATACAATGAGGAGCTAATCTGGCAGGAGGGTTCAGCCAGTAATTCAGAGAAGGTAGCTGCATGCAGCAAGACAAAGCGCCGCTGTATCTGTAACCGTGTAACTTAAATTTATGAACGTGTGCATTTATGCCCATTCCTTCATAGCAAGAGACTAGGCTATTCTTAAAAAGTAGACACTACTCAACAGGAGAGTACAAACCTCAAGTAGGAGAGTATTGAAACATAAAATTAGCCCGAGGAAGAATCGCATGAATGAGGGCTATATAAATAACTTGGAATGGAAGCAAGCTAAGCTAAGCATTGATGGATATAGCATATTGTTGAATTTGACGTACTATACCTAATAACTTTCCAAGAAAGCAGGGTATTTAGCAAGCTATCTGTGCTACATCTTGATGCTATATTTTTAATCGCTGGAGAACTCGATACATCATAGTGTTGTGTTACAGAGTTTGACGAAGAACTTAGCCCTTCTGCTTGTTTTTGTAGTGCTCTTATCAAAGCATTGTAAAAACAAATACTCTATTTCATGGGGGGGACTGGTCTAGCGGATACGGAAAGTGATGTTGCAATAATATGGATCGACTCTTAATTTGAAAAGAAGTTCACTACGCTCTAGGGAGTAATATATTTCCAATAAATTTCTGATAAATACACTTTTTTGGGCAAAAATTCAGGAAAATATAAAAATTTACACCAAAGAACTCCTAGAAAAGGTATCAATCATAGCTGAAGATTGCCCGGAAGTTGATGTGCTAGACATGCTTATCAAGTAAGTGATAAACTGCCCCGTTAGTTGAAATACGGTAATTTTTTATAGCTAAGCGAGTCCTTTCAATAGTGAAATACTTGTGTGCTATCATTGGCAGCAAAAAAAGCCGAAACATGTGATGTTCTGTGCGATAAACCGAATACAGTGTATCTTTATTTTAATCATAAACCTGGCGACAAGACCGTGGAATTATTTTACTAATAGCTGTGTGCCTGATATATCGCGCCTTGCTGCTATTAACACGGTATCGACTTCTTGTGAATATCAAAATAATTCTTATACCTTGCCGTAATAGACAAATTTTTTCATATTCGACTTGAAGAAGTAATTCTGCTCTTTCCAAAAAAGGATACTGCGAACTCATCGAGCCTGCTTTGCATGTTTTTGGCGGTTAGCTGATGTAAATTCTTATAGTATAATTAGCACTAAGTGTCAGCAAAGGTTGTAAGATTCTTTCCGAGGTTCATCTGCTTGATATTTTAGAAAGCAACAAATGATACCCCACCACTAAAAAAAGGTGCCCCTGCTTCTACACACTTGATTTATGCGCACTTTTAATAGTGGTCTGGGGCAGCTAACAGGATTGTGCAACGCTGAATTCACCTATGAAATACTGCGTACCTTTGCCGGATTAGTCAAAGAAAAAGCTTTGACAGACAAAATTATGGATTGCATACACGAAGACGTAATTAGCTTAATTAATGGAGACGAGCTGCAAGTAAGTTATTTTTTTATGATAGGCATAGGAAAGGCTTCCGAAAAAAAGCTTTCGTGAAAAAATTGCCTCATCGCCGGTATCATTAACATTGAATTTTATTCTAACTATCGCCAGTTATTTTCAACGCATGAAGTGTGTTTCTGTCTGCTTTCAGTTTGGGGAAGCTTCCTATAAGCGCCTCTGTGACCAGATAATCAAGGGTCTAAATGAATTTCCAGGCGATTCAAAAGCTTTTACTGGTAATCAATTATACAAGTACTTAAAGCAGTCATAGAGACATGAATAGTGCTAATTTACACGGCTATTTGAAGTGTTATCGGTGGCGGACTTTGTTTTATGGCACTTCAGTACATTGCTGCATGTGGATATTATTGGCAGGAAAATATATATGCCCAGTTTGAATTTGGAGCTCTTAGTTACAGCCTTGTTGATTTAGCAGGCAGCAGGTTCCTTGTGAGTTCTTGTGAAGTAACATTATTACGGGAGTCACTAGCCTGTTTGCTTGACAATGGTACTGTATTCCATGCCATAGTCTAGGGTAGGTGTGCAGTCAGCGCAGATTAAAAGGTACTATCGAAGCCACAAGGAATCAACTCATGGTGGGTGGTGCCTAAAACCACAACGTCTACAACGTCAAAGCTATATGCAATATAAGTGCTAACTAGCTCAAAACAGGAAGGCGAAAATTCACTACAAAGGCAACACTATAAAGCCATAGACTCCTTACATTTTTCGTCTTTCACGATGATTTATTTGATGTGAGGTATCGAATTGTACTGGTTTTAGTACACACATACCCAGGCTAGCCACCCGTATAACCTCCCATCCTAGCTTTGTATTATGTGGAATCTTACTGCTGATGCATAACTTATGACCAAAATCAGAGCTCGTGGGACGTAATTTAAATTTAATCATGAGATTGTTGATTGCGGAACCCGGAAATAGGTGAGGGAAGATTTTTGAAAGAAGAAGCTACGCTTTGAAAATTTAGTTCATACATATTTTGCAGCAGTCGAAAAAATAGAAGAAAATCACAGAAATTTTTTTAAAGAAGTATCGGTAAAGCAAAATTTTTTCGAAAAAAGCCAACGTCGAATTTACCCCAATATCCGTAACCCCTAACTAGTTGCCTAGAGTACGGGTTACAGCTTTTTTCTAGGTGTTATAATTTCATTTTCTTAAGAGATAAAAGCACTTTCTATGACCTGATTGATCCAAGCTGCACTCGCCTATGATACAAAAATGTTAGTATCCTAGCTGTGAACAAGCGTTTCTCTTATTTTTAGAGGGATATACCTTTTACTTTCCAAATCCTGTGGGACTCGTAATGCAATTTCGGAGACTATAGGCTCTGGTATACTACAGGTATATTTTAGTGGGTTACACAAGGCAGTTGCAGTTTGTTTTGAAGAGAGTTCTTACTGACAGCTTAGGTATAAAGTGCTAAGTTATAACAAATTGTTAGCTGGATTATTCCAAGTTTATTAGTTGATAGGGTACCCGGCTAGAAATGTCTCTGATGACCCAATGTCAGTAGGCTTAGGTGCAAACGTTCACAGCCCCCTAGAAAGCATGAACACGCACAAATCTAAGCAGAAATATATGAAATTACTTTACTAAAAGTTACTGTGGTTCTGGGCTCGGGGCATAATGACATCACCTTTCCCCAGGAATGCACTTTAGCTGGGAGAATTGACCGTTCCACGATATAATGCGAAAATCGTATAGAAACCTCACTTCCGCGGACAGCCCCCAGCCCCAACATTTGAATGGCATGCGTGTTTTATATTGATTTAGTCTAAAAAAAAATTTGGCTTTTAATACAGTTTTAATCAAACATAGTAATGGAAAAGATAGGTGGCATATAACTGGAGTATGCGCCATCATGCTTCCCTGGCTTAAAAACTTGCAGCCACAGAATATTCTCAAAGCACTCTGCTACATTACATTCGAGGATGCGACTAAAATAGAAAAATCATGGCTGATATACTCATACTTGTATGTGTCATGTAAGCTTTATCCGAGAGAAAAAAAGAATAACTTTGTCCGGATATTACTTAACCGTCTTGAGCCTTTTAAAATAGAGAAAAACCGTGAAATTTCATGACGCTTCGTTTTGTCGCCTCCTCTATGAAGATTGCAGCTTACAAGCTAGAATCAATAATAGGGAATCCTGGGAAAGCCACGGAGGAAACTGACACCCTCGTGACTATACTCGAGATAATAAGGTATGCGAGGTACCGTATAAATTCTTTGAAGCAGCTAGACAAAATAGGGTATCTCTTATGAAGCCAATCAATGAACGAATGTACATGTGAAGTCTACGTACAGTATGTGAGCAACTTCGCGAACCATTCTGTTAGCTTTATCCCGTTTAAAAAGGGCCATTTATACAGAAACCAAGACGGAAAAAAATTTTCAACTGTTGTTAGTTTTATGTATCAACTGTAGTATGGATTCTTCGATTGTATGCTCGCTTACAGTGTGACAGCTCCAGCTGCTTCACCAGCAATAGCTAATAAATATTGGCTTGTATTTCGTGGATTTAACGCTTGAGCACCTTCAAAATTAGCAGAAACATGCTGCACACGTCTGTTAGCTAAGAATGACAAGATAATTACGCCCTTAAAAAGGAAAAAAATACCTTACAATGAGCGGGTTTAAAAATTTCTTTTGCCTGCGGATTGTGTTTTATAAGTGGTACTTTTTATTTCGATGTTTAAGCTTCCAAAAAACAATTCCTTGTGTCAGAATAACTCCAAAGCTTGAATTAATCTATTTGTGCGCTCTATTCTCTCGAATTTATGTAGTGATAGCATAATTGGTGCTTGCAGCAAATGTACAACGAAGAGCATAAAAGCGTCGAAGTTTTTTGCGAGGCGCAAGTTTCACAGCAAAATTTTAGTACCATACTTAAAGAAGGTGTTGGTAGAGCCGCTAAATTCATTTCGACTGAGTCCCTCCGAGGTAGAAGTTAATTGGCTCAAAACTTATGAATATGCAATGCGCGATATAATTGTTGTGGCTATTAATTACGTTGTGCAGTCCGTGAATCTTCATATTTTCTTATATGAGAAATGAGTTAGGAATGCAATTATTTCCCCAGTGTAGAGCAGCCCAAAAAAAAGCAATGATTTTGAAAATTTGAAAAATTCAGAGCGCTTGTATGAGTATGCACCAAACTACAGGGACGAATTTGTTACGCTATATCCAAAATGCTTTTGGCAATGATGGAGACAGATGAGAAGGTGAGTTCATGTTGATGTGTACTCCACCTGAAAAAAGATTTAGAACGATGCTTTAAATAATTCTAGGCTATAGTCTTCGATTCTAATCCGTGATTATGCTTGAGAGGTGCCTTGTATCATACAAGCTTCTTCGTGGAAAATAGAAATTAAAAGAGCAAAGCCGCAGCTTTTGAAGCTAGTGCCTTATTCAATAAATGATACCGGCAAGTAGCGTACAAAATTCTGGATTTCCTCCACAAAGCGCTTTGAAATTTGTTTTATTTTGCTGAGTGCTTATTCAGGTTAGCGAAGAGCTCCTGACCTCGTATTATATAACAGATGTCTTTCTAATTGCTCTGAAGGAAGACATTGCTAATCCGCACGTTCTTGCTGCTTCCGCAAAAGGTCAGGCTTGGCTTTAATGATATTCCGGTCGCACCAAATTTTTTTGCAGAAGATATAGTTAATCAAGGTGGAATATTGAGCTTATCATATAGCAACACACCTGGCATGAAATCAGTGATGCATCTTTTAGTTATATTTGCTTTGATGCACTATTAGAAAGCCTACACAACTTCCTAAATTTTTCTATGATTTTCTGACTTACTTGTTTGTAGTCAAATTCATAGCATAAGCATCTAATTTGCATCCTCTAGCGTGATCAAATTACCTGTAAATGTATATTATTAATGTGCTAAGGGATACCACAGTAATAGCACTGGCGTGTATATCATATCGTACTCATTTATTGAATTTGCGTATATCCTAGGCATAAAGTTTATACTGGATAAGCATTTATTAGATCATGATATGCTGCGGTATATAACTGAAGAAAGTCATAAATTTCAACCCCTGCTGCAATACCTTGGAGGAGAAAAATTTTATCGAATGCACGATATCGCCATACTATGTAAAGTCAAGGGCTTGGTAAGCACTTCATATTATAATCACGCGCTTAAATTTCCAAAGGAAAAAGTAAAATCAATATAATGAGAAAAGTTTCTCAGAAAAATACGCAAAATAACCTAGAGTAGAGCTGATTTATCGATTTATTATGCTTTCGGATAAAAAAATAACTGTGAATCGGAATAGATGTGACGGTCATTACTTGATTAACTGTCTGTATGGTGTCAACCTAGGTGCATACAAGCAAAGGAGTTTAAGCTGATAGTATCTGTATTTATCTTAATCCGATGTTAAAGCTTGCATAAAAAAATTCGTATTTTGTATCTAATGGTCAGACTAAGTGTTCGTAAAAAGTCTCGCAAGGGATTATCTACTTTCGTGAGCATAGATACACCATCTTATCACAATTGCTATTTAAAGACCCTTATTATTCTTTTGATGGAAGAAATCTTACTTTTTTGTAGCTTGAATCATATTTTTATAATAAAAATCAAAAGGGGCTGAAAGGGGTCGGGGAGTCGACAGGTTTGGACTATTAGTGATCAATGAAAAGCTCGTGTATTAGGCAAATTAAATGCTCATAAGGATGCAGTATTTAGTGAAACAAATATCGAGTCTCAGCATAAATTGGTTTTTTCTATATTCTGCAGGCTCAGATTGATCCTATCGAAGTCAAGAGCTTGCGAGAAGTAACGAATGACATCGTGCACGAAGTCTTCGCTGCTATCGCTAGCATTTTTTTTTTTTATCTGGAGCATGAAGAAAATTGTTACGTTGCGGTAAGTTAAGTTCATAAGCTGGCTATAGGCACTATGCCACCGGTAATAGATTAATGCATAGAATTGCTGGATTCGTATATGATCGCATATACTTCACAAGGGAGCAATACCCCTTATAAGTAATTTTATCAACTTAAGTTTGTAACTTTCAATCCAATCACGTTTTGGTGCATTATCCTTTTACTCCAAGAGCATTTCTCAATCTTTTAGGGATTTTCGAATATTTAAGTATACTGTTGCTCAAGCAGTTTAGCGTATTAGATATAGAGTCCAGCCGTGATTTTTTTAGATAACTAGTGAGGAAATCAAAGAAAAAATATCCGCTGCGAGCTGGATATATGCCAATCAGTTTTGTATTTTTCGTCGGAAAATGCCTGAAAAGCTAGGAATTAGCCTGTCCCTAGAAGATGTCTACATGATTTTTCAACGCAACAATAATTGGAAACATCATCCCAAGTTTCTTAAGGGAACCCTCTTGAAGGTTTCTACAGAAATTGGCGAAACACCATGTGCTTTTATATGTGTTATGGAAGCGAAAGTATTAGCCTTTTGCAATTAAGTTTTTCAAGAAAATGTATATCTGTGGCTGTTTTTCCGTTAACTCAATTTTTTTTGTGCACCTTTAGAATTTTTGAGCACTTCATTCAAGATTTCAATACCCCTATCTCGTAATTATGATGCCATTTCAATGCTCTAGCTTTACAAAATATACATTGTGACTAAGTTTCAATGCTGTTTGATTTATAAAAGTGTGCGTGCGAACTTAATCGTTAGTGCCTGTTAAATTAGAAGCTATAAAAGAGACTATGTATATGCTTCCAAGCATGATGAAATTTTTTAATATATTTTATTTTTGTTGTTCTTCGCATTTATTCGTAGCTTTATTAGTTGACAGTATCTGCAGTTGAGTTTTTGCCTCAAAATTCTCTCTAGGGAGGTGCTCTTCCCCCCATTCCGAGATACATTAAGTCTGTTTAGCATTACCATGCCCATTACTGCTTGAAGGATGCTTTAAATTTTACTGCTTTAATGCGCATCTTTTTACAAAGCTAGATGCAGTGTGCACAATATAGTTGAAACCCTAGATTTTTAAGCATATCATAGTTGTCAGTGAGCTAAATTAATGTGCATACATAGCGGAAAATTTTTCCTTAATACCCGAGTAGATCCAAGCACTTCCCGAGATTAAGTTTGTGCGAATCCCACATAAATAGTTTATAAGGGTGCTATCATTCAATCTTATTGCGAAGTAGACATGCTAACGTTTGGAGTATGATCAATACACTAGTACAAACGTACCTTTTTGCGATATTGCCACCTCCTTTTTGCCACATATGGACAATCTGGTATCAGGAAATACGTAATTATCAAGGAGGGCAGACAAAACGTGACGAGCGTCTTACAGAGCTTTTAAAAGTACCTAGTAATGCTGTAAAGTTGGAGGTGTTGAAATGCTTGACAAGAATAAATTTGGAAGCAATAACAAGTGAAGTTATACTAGAAGTACTTGACCTTTTAATAAATTTCAAGTCCATCATTTTTGATGGTAAGTAAAGAAAAATTAATTTAATAAGCCAAAAATCTGGCTTGTAAAATCAAACTCTGTGCTAATTTTATTTTCAAGAAAAAAAGGGTGGAGACTAGGACTATTTTCTACCAACGAAGCGTTCTGTGCATTTTTCATTGCTGTGAAAATAGATAAAAATTAAAGCTTGACTCATGTTTCTTTCTCATGAGTTAATAATTTTAAGCAGTTGCTACTTATTATTTGTTTATAACAGAGGTCGGGATAGAGATCCTCAATTATATAAATATATTTCTAATGAGGCTAATGAGGGATAAAATAGGACCAATTGGCCTATTTTTTCGTGAAAAGTATGCCAGACAGAGTATTAAAGCGTTGTTCTTGGCCTATCAACAAGTTTTGGACTCAGATTTCAAGGGAGAAGAAGAGTAAGCATGTTTAAATATTTTTAATAGAAGATTAATATGGCAAGCTGCATATATAGAGTGCCTGCTGAAATTTACCAGGCTTTTTTAGAATATAACCAAGTGATTTTTGCCGAGATATGGGTCAAACTTCGCTTGCTCACTCAATTTGAGTTGCCACAGAGTAGTTGGTGCACTAACTCTACTTTGGTACTCTCGTAAGATGATTTGCTGTAAAATTTGTTTCTTTCCATTGAATAAAGCACTAATCGACTTTATTTTCACGGTATATCAAGGTAATATTAATAAGCACCAAGCCACGGATGGTTTTTCGTTGTTCAGCAGCACTATGCAGGCATGAAAACAGCCTTTTTGACTTTGATAGCATTTTTAAAAGAGATATGGGTATACAAATCTGATTAGGCACCCTTTAAGCGATAATTGCTATCCACAATAATAGAAATTTCAAGATATGGTGGGGATATATTTTCCATAATTTTTTCTTCTAGAGTTTTTGATACCTATGATTTTTAATATAAAAATGATATTGCTTGCAAAGCAAATCTTTTTTTTATACCTATTTTGTTTGTCAGGGAAGAGAGGGCTCTGAGTCTATTGATTGGCACTATTAATACCCTGAAGCAGATTAATTTCTGGCCAGAGATTCGGGTTTATATGCGGTAAGCCTTGGTAAAAGGGTATGGCAGCGGTATAAACTTTTTTTTATGAAGTTTCGTCGAATTTTTAGGCTTCTTTGCGCTTCTTCGAGAACCTTCTGGGCTAAGAACTAAATGTTTGTACTATAAGTGAATTTTACTGCAAGCATTACTTTGTATTCTTGAATTTAGATATTTTTCATATAATATCTTTAATACAGCAATTTTCAGCATTCTTATCATGTTTGACATTATAAAGTGCTAATATTAACCTATACTTTACAAGTGTAGATAAAATTAATAATATTTTTAAAATATCTTTTGATCAGAAAAATTTAGGGAAAAAACTATTATTCAGAAATAAATATTATAAAATTCTTGATTGCGATGATACTCTTAACTTTTTCAGGTGCCACTTTAATAAGTAAATTTAATGTGTGCACATTGACAAAGCTAAACCTACTAGTGGCAAAAACTTTCATTTCATGAAGTGAATAACCCCAAAAAAATGGGTGTATCCCTTCTTTTTATCATCTATTTTTCCACATGCTCCCTACTAGTGCTTTCTACGTTTGAAGCTTTTTACAGTTCTTCTAGTTTAACTAACCTTTAGGGATGCTGATATAAAGAAGGTTTTTCCAGAGATTTTACTGTTGGAAGAGAAAAAATTTTTGCTACTTAATCAGGTAAAATGAAAAAAGGATTGGCAAAACAGTAATTGAGATATTTTTTAGAGGTTCATTCTAAAAAAGTTGATTTTAAGCAGAATGGATTTTAGTTGAAATTTTTGCTGATTTCTTATAAAGTGATGGCATGATTTTATTAGGCTTCCTCTTAGTTGTATTATCATGATTTCCATGAACTAGAAGGTGTTAAATCATGCTTTAAAAATTCACTTCTCTCAAAAATTTGTTCAATTAGTTTCTTTTCGCTGGTGAAGTCTTGGCTATTTTAAAAATTTGATGCTTTTACACTTTGCTTTCGTATATATGTATTTGCCTTAGCATTTTCTTTAGCTGTTTTTGCTTTAGAAAATTACAAAATGCGTCATCATCCAATTTAATGTAGCGCAATCAACCAATTTAGTCAGTTTTTCAGCGTCAAATTTTACTGAAAATGTGATAAATTGTTTTTTCTAATTGGTAAAATTGTTTCAGTGAGGAGTAATAGCTACTATTTTGAATTTTCTTCCGTATACACAAATCTCACCGTTTGCTTCTTTACATCTTCAAATTCAGATTACCACCATTGAGTTTACTTGGGCTGGAAGAAGTTTAGAAACTCTACTGCAGTCCTTCCAGGGTAAATTCAGGCTTGAAGCACATGGTTCGGTATTCTTCCGAGTATTGCATCGAATAGGCGATATTTTGCAAGGAAATCTGCTTAACTCCGAGGATGTTGAGGCAACTAAGAGCTTTAAAGTAATTCATATCCTCTTGAAGTAGCTACCCAAACTACTCGCGAAAAAAATTTAAATCTGAAGCTTTAAGATTCTCGTGAAATATTAATAGAATGTATCTTTTGTGAGCGTTAAAAAGCTATTTTTATTAGAAACATAACGTGAAAGAAATCTTGAGTTGAGTATCAGAAGCTTACAAAAAAAATTCAATTCGCATCAATAAAACTGCAAAATATGCTGAAAGTGATGGCTGATAATTTTCTTAAGTACTCTATGCAATTTTTAAAAAACTTTAACAAAACTAGAAACAAATTTAAGAACTCTTTTGGCTTGTGATGATTTTTGGAAAATTTCTTTGCGAGGCATCGCTACGTGAAGTTTTGAGTTAGATGACTTGTAATTGATACTGCCTTTAAAATCTAAGTTTTTATTTTTAAAGCAGAAAGCTTTAATGTTCTGCAATTAAGTCCTAGAAGTGGAATGAAATATTTTGTTATGTGGCTAAACCAGGAAATCTGCGAGGAAGAGTCTAAAATGTGGGAAAAGGATGATGTTATCCTTGATAAAATAAACAAGATGACGGATTTGGAACGTGAAGATAGAGATATACAGCATGAAGTAAGACATCATTAACTGCTAATGAGCCTATAATTCTATTATAATGTAGACAATGACAAATCTGTTTGCAACGCTAGTACCATGCCTTTTCTATATTACCTTTAATCCTCTAGATTTACAATTGGGCAGTTGTTTTTTTTATATAATTTAGTCAAATAAGACACCCTACCTGCTCTTTGCACAAAAAAGGTTTATACATTGACTAATAGAGGGAATTTGATTGGCCTTAATTTAAAATACTTAAATTCCGGAGCAATCACTGCTGATTATTGTTTTAAAGGCTCAATTACAACTAATTTAGATTATTTATCAATGCAGAACGAAATATCAGAAAGCAGCGAATTTGGAATGAAAATGACGGTTTTTTTTGTGTGTTTAACCATATGATGCTTTTCTCTGCTTTTGAGTTTTTTTTAAGCCAGCCGACTAAAAATTTGGTTGAAGCTGAGGATTTTGTGGAATGAGCGTTTAGATTGAGCTGCATAGAGTTTTTTTGTGAGGAAATTTCTTGTAGTGGATGTAGATATTATCGCTGAAAAACTGAATGAATTTTTTTATTAAACCGTGTAGTTTGTATCATAACATCAGTTATTGTACGAGGATATCTCAATGAGATATGCGTATTACAATGGACTAAAAAATAAAAAATGGTGCGTGCGTGTGTGCGCTTTTTGGTGCCCTTTAGGCATATCTTCATAACTCGGGGAGCACTTTAATTTTGCAATCAATCAAATTAATGAAGGATCTTCCTTTAAATTATTTGGGAACTGATAACATCATCTGGTAAGTTTTGAAAGCAGCTTATAACCGTGTTATAAACTTGCATTTTTCATGTATTTTGATCAATCTATTGTTCCTTCAAAATGGCATATTTTTTGACTTAGCGAAGAAGATGGGATCCTGAAAACTTCAGAGTTTTGGGCTGGGTGTCTGAAGGGAAAAGTAGAAGAATTTGAAGAAGAAGCCACAAAACAGGTATAATGTGAAGGAGCGTTCACGGAAGCTCAAAGACAAGAATTGGCTTACCCACCCTAGAATTTAATATTAATTTTTTCACTAGAAAAAAACATTAGCTAAAAGAAAAAAATACCTTGTAGAAGAAGTACTTAGCAACCTGGCTAAACCCTATATTTTGAAAAAAAATTTAAAAAGCATAGAATTTACTTTTTACTTCCATTACAAAGAGTTAGGATACCATTAAGATCGTTTTTTAGTTGAACATGAAAGGCTGATTCCTTTCTAAAATTAAAAAAAATTAATAGTGAAATATTTACGTTTCTCTAGTGCTGGATGTGCCTTTAAAGCTATTTATTCAGCACATAATTTGGCTTCCAAATATGTTGATACAGGAAAGTGATGCAGGTTCTGATACCTCTAGTTTGAAAATGGAAGTAAACAGAGATGAAGCATCACAGCGTGGCTACAGATTTAAAATTGCTGGAGAAGACGCCATTGTACGTTGAAAAAATTTTATCTGCTTTTAATGGGAGATTTGTATTTATAAAATTTCTGTTTTGATAATAATTTAGCTGATTACTAATTAAAAAAAGCATTTAAAGCAAAAAATTGATATTTTCAGACTTTTTAAGCTTCTTGGAATAGCTAGAAAATGGTGCTTAAAAAGATTTTTTATTATTAAGAATAGGTTAAAGCGGATTTTTCTACATTTTTATAAACTGGGGATGCTTTTGCTAATAAGTGAAAAATGATTTTTCAGATTTAATAAGCCACTTACAAAATTTTTGTGTGTTTTTAATGATTTTTATAGCAAGAAGAAGCGACGGAGCAAGAAATAAAAATGCACGAAATCACGGAATTTATGGGTACGTAAGCTTTTTCTTTTTTTGATTCACTATGTGTAAAAGAAGATATAGCTTATACAAGCTGCATTAACGCTTGAAATTTGTCAGATGAAGACATTGAAGCTACTCACTTGTTATCTGCCACTAAGCTTTATGGAAGTGGTGGGGTAAGACAAAAAGTTTGTTGCCAGCTGGATAATAATATAACTAGCAAGGGGCTGGCTTTCGGCCAGTCATACGCTTGCAAAAAACGTGCATATCAGAGGAAATTTCAACGAAATTTTAAAGTGATAAGGTTTAATTTCCTGAAATGCAATGCTTTTTCTATTTTAATGTATTCTCTATTTGATTTAAGTGAATCATACAAAAAAAAATTGGGTTTTGGGCAATGCAAAATTAGAGGGTTATCATGCGTGTTATGATATTTTTGGAAGTCTATTTGTACTTTTGTACTGTGATTATAGTATTGGAAAGACTACTCTCACGACCTTGTTAACGGCGTTTACGTATTATCCGCAGTATTTCGGTATGGAAAAATTAAATGGGAAAAGACTTTTTAATGGAAGTGAAAATGGATAAGATTTAAGTGATTTTCTTGAAAATTTTTTTACTGTCGTGAAGAAGCTTTGATATCCATTTTCAAAGATGTCTACAAATGTTATAGAGGTATATATGTTAGATAAAAATGGAAAAAAACAAAATTTTCTAGCCTACAGTACTAGCACAATTTTTTGGTCACTGAAGTGCTCAGAGATTTAAAAAGTTATCTTCGCTGTGACTGTTTTTACAGGTGCTTATACAGTTCGATGAGTTATACTAGCTGCCCGGAGCTGAGGCTTGAAACAATTCGAATATGCAGAAGACCCGTATTTTTTAACTCTCTTTTTGAAGTAGTAAGCATTTTTTGACCGTATAATTATTACTTCTCACCCAAAAAAATGAATTAAAAAAAAATCAGCATCAAACATTGTTTGTCAACTTGATGAACTGATACATCGGTACTGTGTGCACATGAAGCATTTCATAAATGAACTTTCATAGTTTTAGTTAGAGTTAATACTTGTGCTTTATCATTTTAAAGAATTATTCTTAATAAAAACTATTTAGATGGAAAATTTTTCCTATCTGGACTGCAATATAGCTAGCAAGTTTTTAAGGATAGCCACTAAGATTGTCGAGTTTGAGATTGATCAACCGGTAATGTTTAGCATGTCTTTTCTGGATAACATGCACTAAAAAGTTTGCGCAATTTTTGTATATTTAATAATTTATTGGCCTCAAAGGTTTTTTGTTAAAAGTATAGCATTGAGCCACTATTTTAAGCATAATAGCAGAACAAGCAGACTGCTAGCTTTGAAGTTTTTAGTTATTTGAAAAGGTAAAGTTACTGCTCCAAGAAGTTTTGCTGTTAAAATTTGAGTTTGTTTAGTTTTTATATCAAATAAACAAGATAAAGCTATACAAAAAAGTCTCCATAAAATATTGCAGGCAGAGTCAATGGACTTGATAATAATCTACGATATGATCTGCAGGTAAATTTTGTATAGCATCTCCTTAATCATCTATTAAGAAAGGTTTTAATTTATCGCTTTACATGCCTTTTGAATTACCTGTAAAACACTGGATGAAGGCGCTAAAATTTCCGGCAATATGAAGAGAATGTATAGATTTATGGTCTTATCGGGTCCGAAAACTTTATTTTTATTTTTGCTATATTGAAATTTTGGAAAGCAAGGCTTTTGCCTAGTTTCTTTGAAAAGCACAGAAACCTTTTATTTTGCATTGCTTCTGTTTGATAGAAAATTGTCTATAGCGCAAATTTAAGTATAATTTTTTTAAATTATTAACTTAATTTTAAACTATTATTTTTCAATAGAATCCTTAAAAGAAGTCATTTATACTTCAAAAAATTTATCTTTAATATTGTTATTTGAGAACTTTAAATACATTCTTGTTTTTTGGTATTAAAATTTGCTAGTATTTGTATTCCAATGAGCTTAAGCGCTCTATTGCGGTTTTTGACTAATATTCGTATGTGTGCTTTATTTTTAAAAAATCTTCACTCTAACTTTATATATTAGACCTGCAATTTTTTTTTCTGTTTTAGAGTGGTATATACCCTGGCATTTTGTTTAGAGCTTTATGTACTCTGTGACTAGCTAACAAATTTTCATATTAATTGGATTGTATAGAATAATGACAAAAATTGCGAGGCCATTGCTATATCTGCTGACTCAGTCAACAACTCGTCCCCTGGAGCAGAATGAAGAGGTATGGAAGCATGAAAATGAGTCCCTGTGGGAATGATAGTATGAAGCGCGACGTAAATATGTTCATTGCTTATGATTTCAGCAGCAATTTTATGGTTAATTGTGCAAGAAAAAGGCAAATAATCTGTCTAGTTTCTGTTTTTGAAATCAAGTTTTTTCAAACAAAAATTTGCTGTTTGGATACATAAATGGGAGAAATAGGTTTGCATACAAAAGGTTCGTATATCCAAGAAATTTTTTATATTCTAAGCGATTATCATCTTTCCGTAAAGAAAATTGGAAACTTTTGAAATTATACCATTTTATGCTATTTTAAGCTAGAGACTTCGTGGCAAAGTTTTTAATGAAGTTTTAATATCTTCAAAAAAATATTAATAAACTTTGCGGTAAACAAATTCTTAGGCATTATGCGCGGAAATGGCTCGATTAACATCAAAAATATTTAATCAAGTGTACTACGTAAAATTTTCGAAATATTTCTCCATCCAGGTAAGCCACTCAAAATTTTATATTTAAAACTGGGGTATCAAATTTTAATATGAGGCACAAATCGATAGCGCTTAATTGATCAAATTTTTGCAAATAAGCTGAAAAAGTGATTTGAATGGAAGTGTGATGCTAATGAATTATAGGGAAGTGAATAGCTTTAGTGCGGTCGAACCTTTGAGAGGTTGTGTTAGTTTTTATAAACTTTGCAGGCGTCTTTGTCGTGTATGAAAAAGCAGGTGAAAAATTTTCCTTAAAAAATACTGCTTCTTGAAACTTAGTAAACCTATTTGGGAATTTTCATAATGAAAGTACCCTTTTATGCAAAATTGGCGCGCCATACTTTTATTTAGTAAAACATTTCGCCGAGTAGTTTAATCTTTGCAGAGGTGGTGTGTTGAGGAATCCATTAAGAAATTCGTGTCTAAAACGCTAATCAAGCTGCTCGTTCTGATGATTCAGTTTGATTTAAGGTTGGACGCCGGCACATCTAGGTATGAAGCTAGCTGGGGTTCCTTATTTTTTGAAACTTTACTTATTGAATTCTTTAGAATAAAAATTGATATTAATTAATTCAACGGGATTTCTTGAGAATTATACTCTTAAATTCGAAATTACTGTACCTGTATTCAGTGGAACCTACATAGGCCATCTCTTTACTGCAACTACCGTCACCCAGCGTGATGGTAAGCTTAAAACAAGAAAAAAGCATTCGAATTCGATAATTGGCGTCATTACGTTTCGGTAATATTTTTGCAGTAATGAGACATGATTATATATTGGCTATTTCCGGAATAATAGAGCTCTCAAATACACTGAAATATCGTGTAATGGAGGCAATTCATCACGTGAGTTAGCTTCACTACTGCTGAATGTTTCAAAAGAAGCAACTCAAGTAACCATCAAATAATCTAAAGGCATGAAACCATGATTTATGAAATTTTATCAATGAATAATCTTTGGCTATCTTGTGGCTACCCAGTGTTAATAATTGCCTTTTTATCTGCGAAAAATTATCAGGAAAGATACTTCAACTTGGTTCCTATTAGGCAAAGTTTCCTCTTCGAGTTGACAGATAGTATTATCACAGGAAAATTTAAAAGAAGCTTGGTAAGAGTACTCACTCTAGAAGTTTAGGTTGTATAATAAACTCAGTCACCCAATGCTTTTTAAAGGGTTTAAATGGTGAAGCTGCTTGGGATTTTAAACCTTCCGTCAATTTTAAAGATATCTTGCCTTTAAGAGCAGTATGAATTGATAAAAAATAATTAATTTTGTTGTTGTCTTTGCGCTGCATCTAGCGGTCTACAAAAATGCCAAAATATTTCTTGTACAAAGAAAATGGTAAGATATTTACCGAAGCCGAATTGCCTAGTGCTTCATAGTAGTAATTACCGAGTACGCCTAGTTTTCGCTAAAGTAACACTACTGAGGGGATTCCCTTTATTGTGTGATAATGCTATATGATTTCAGTGATTGCTATTGGAGGGATATTGATATTTATTTGCCTATGGCTTTCGCACACAAGATTTGGGCTCAATAAATTTTATGCAAATTCCAGGGCGGAAATATAATAGTGCAGCTTTTTTATTGAATATACTACGTCTACTGCAATGAATACTGGTATCTTGATATAGTATCAGATATGAAATTTTGCCATTAAACACTCTATTAACAAGTTATGAGGTAAGATTTTTTTTTTCCTCGACATTTCAGGAGACTATGTTTGTTCGAAAGTTTGATCGTGCAGAACGTGTGCTAAGACTGGATATTGCGATACATTGGTGCTCTTTGCTGAGCCAAGGTAAAAAAAGTTAAGCAAAACAATAAGAGAACTCATGAAAGGCTAAAAATTAAGGCTTAATTTTGTACAATAGCAAGAGTTTAATGCTTGATGCTGTAATGCCGGCAGTCAATTAGCATCCTTAGACTGACCCAATCGTATGATCCACATCCAGAAGCTGTAGGTGCCCTGTAAAGTGTTTTCCTGCTGCAAAGCTCATGAGAGAATTGTTCGTCGCTACACACATTTGGAAATAATTTGACGTTGGACTTGAATGTTCGCGAGATTTTCCTCAACGGGATAGCCAGGCTTGCTAGATAAAGCTACTTGAAGCGTATTATATCGTTTATCTAAATCTGTACTTCTTTGCTTAAGTTTATCTGGAGGGCAGTCTAATATATCTCGTTTCGACAGCAAGAGGCCGATCTCAAATCTGCTTCCATTTCTTCTCGAAAAAATGATCTGAGTTACCTCATAAGCTCCCTCAGTCTACTTGTAACATTGCTATTCCAGAATGCTTGAGGTGTTTTGGGTCATTATAAAACATTATTTGCATGGCATGCTTTAGGAGAATTGGAGGAGAAAGTTGTCGTAATAACTAATTACGCATACTACATCCTGAAAAAGCCTTTAGGAATGTAAGTTTATTACATCGACTGTAAAGCCCAGCTATCAATGGTGGTTGCCATGCCATGATGTAATCATTCTACGTGAGTTATCTTAAATTCCAATGAACTCAGTCGAGTGCCGGATAACAAAGAGTTTTCACCTCTTGATGAACCTACGGTAATATTGGCGCGACGAGATTTCTCGAAAATGACAAGGATTTGCTACGCGGCACATGCACCAGAACTTTTAGCTGTAGGCTGGTCGAAGGTGTGTAAAATTTCGAAAGCTGTAAGGCAATTTAGTATGCTAATTTGAGTATTTGCAAGTCCGAATTATGCAGGCATCACTCATTGGGGAAGTTTCTGAGATATGGGATGTGCTAATTTTTCACAAGGTGAGTTGCTAAGGTTTATTAATTTGGCCCCTAAGAACAAAATTGTGCTAAAATCAGCTGCCATAAGTAAGCAAAGTTACCAGTACAATATGGCGGCTGCACAGATTGAAATAGGCAAGAGGTAACTGAAATTTTCAGCAGTAAACAGATAAGTGCCAACCTTACATTTTTCAGGTATTTAGTCGAGATAAAGTGGCTCTGTGCCTTTCTGTCCTTTCTGGTACGAAATTGAGGAGGTACATCCTCAGAAAACTTTAATTTAAGATTACTTGCCATTCACTGCGCTATGTTGTAGGGTCTTCTCAAAAATCAAGGATAAATGTGACACTGGACAAAACTTTTCAAAGCTGCTTGGAACCACACATAAGAAATTTGGACCATATTATTATAGCTAGCTTTGCATATAAATTGGTGAGTTGCTACGTAAGCTTTTTTCGCTTGAAATAAATCATGCTATGACCGCAAATCACGTTCAAACGCAAAGTCCGCTGATTGTTATACTAGGAAGAAGATGAGGTCGCTGGCTTTTTCGTGATGACCCATTCACGTAAGCTTCTAATTCCCTATTAAAGCAGCTACTGCAATGAACTGCGAATTAGTAAATGGAGCCATCGAATCAATCGAACCCATAAGTATTATCGTTTCTTTCTTATGCGCGAAATAGATATTTACGAGTTTTATATTGACTGGGACTTTTGGCTGCACGTCGAAGGTAAGACAGCATTTCTTTACACCTTGGCGTAATTTAGCAGAAACGAAGTACTCAAAACCACGCCATGCACACAATACTAGGCGCTAGTCCAGGCGAAAAAGGATCCAAAAGTCAGGCTTTATTGAACAATTTCATGGGCTACGTGGGTTCTAAAACTGCCGAAGATGAGCCGAGCTTACTTAGAGGAAGGATGCAAGCGATTCAGGTAAAAATTTGTACACATCTTTATTATATTCACGGTACTCAACTCTATACATTGCTATGCGAAATAGGCAGTTCCAAGCTGGCTAAAGGCAACTTTGAACTTGACAGATGTCGCGAAAATTTCCCCTTCAGAGCGGCTTCGAGTTTCACTAGAAAAATGTATGGCGCTTAGAGCTAAGTACGCCGTCCGGAATATAGTTAAGGTTTGTAAATTCATAAAAATATTAATTAGGCAATTTCTAAGCGTGAGCATTATCCCTCTCCTCAGGTTGACTTTGGGTCTTCCGAAGCATGTACTATGATTTACAGCTTTAGAAATCCCAAAAAAAGCACTAAACAAGTTGATAGCGCTATTCTTAAGTTGCGCTTTCTGGAGGACACCGTTAGGGAACAATGGAGAAGGCAGCTTGCATTCCTGCTTAATCAAAGCGAAGAGGCAAAGTAAGTAATCAATAGGGCTCCTTTACAGTCTTGCTTCTTAATTATCTGTTTTCTAGAAAGTTGTAGAATCATATAACTCTTGATAATATCATATATGTCAGCTCCTGGATGAGAGAATGGAAGACAATTTGAGGGCATGAATCCTACTAATAATAAATACTAACGTGATGGCGACGCAACGACTGGTTTCACCTTTGCTGATGTTTGGATTCACTGCGTGTAAATGGCCACATACGAGACTATTGAAAGTGAACAAATTTTCGAATTCAATGGTATTTTACAAAATTATTTAGGAAAAGCGAAGATAATGAAATTTCGCTACAGAGTAAGGTAGGCAGTAACGCGCAAAGCTATATCTATCACTGTAATCTCCGCTAAGTGCCGGCAACCACCAAACTTTTAAACCACATAGTTTACATATTCCGTGATGCCTGGATTACACACAAGGAATGTATCCAAGGGTTACTATTTGGGTTATCTCACGGGATAGGAAGAATAAGGTTTCGTATTTAGGAGCGCACAGCTTATGCTGCGTCATATAAAGTTCAACTTGAAATATGGGATCCCCCTTCCCAGGTGCTCCGCTGCATTTAGCATTACGTCTTGTTATGTCTCGCATATCGTGTGCTAGGCGAAATACCTGTAGTCTCTAGCCACAGGTAACCTGTAATCCATTTTCAAAAGGATTGTATAAGTGTAGTTAGGCAGAGCAAGATGCTTTCAAACCGTATCGATCATTCCGCGATGGCAAAACATTCTCGTTAAAGTTGTCTTTAACCAAGTTTTTAAAGTATGCAGTATATTCATCAGCCCTTTGTGCAGCTGCCGTCGTATGTACGACCATCACTTGAGATATTGATGTTTTCGGCTTTAAGGGTGTTGCCATTGCAGCTTGGATACACTGGGTATCACCGTGATTATCAAACCTTTCACAGAGCTATTATATTACGTACCTGATCACTTTCCGACACTTCCTAATATGACCCTATCGTAATTACGTTTTCGTAACCTTAATGTGTTTACTTATAATCTGACCACGAATGCCTTCGGACTGCTTTTCCCACGTAATACATCGATTTTTACTTTTTCCTGATTTTCATTATCCTTGCTCCACATAACATTGAAAAATGCCTTCATAACGAGAGCAGGGAGCTCTTTCAAGGGATTTCGCTGCCCATGTTAAGACATATACGCATTTAAACTAAAGCACCTACCGGGCTCTATGTGATACCACGAAGGATTTTTCGCCATGAGTCGAAAATGCTTGTCTCCAACCTGTAGCAAAACAAGGAGGCTTAAGCACGTTCTGGAACTTACAAAAATTAGATGTTTTCACATTCATGGGCTCTTCCAGTGCCTTCTTGATGGTCTCCTGTTGACCTTCAGTCGGATTTTGAAGGTCGATACCCTCCTAATAACATTAAGCGTGCTTAACTTCAGGATAAATATACTCCAATGTCAAAGTCACACCATATTTAGAGATTTTTCCATATGAGCGATAGCATCTTCGTCAGTACAATGATGAAACGTCCTAGATTTTGGCATGGTACTAAGAAAGCCATTGAGGTAGTCCGTCACGGACTTTTCGTCGAGATCTTTCATCGTTTTTGAATTGAAGCTATAAGCAGTTGATAGTCCCAGCATGAAAGATCCTAAGTCTCCACCTAAGTTTAACTTGCTGTATTCAAACTATGGAATCCTAAAATACGGAAAATTTACCTGGTGTGGAAAGTACTTCGTCTGTAATCCTATCATCAGTGCAGGCGAAAAACATATCCCTTATAGGAGAAAACTCAAAGTCCACAGGCTGGCCGTATATTTTTCGTATATCAGAAATAGTTAGGCCTTCATTCTTTGATTTTAGTTTGATTATATTTATCTTGCTAGGGTCGCTGCAATAAACGGATTTTTTCCAAGCAAGTAGATAGAGTGATGGCGCTGCTATGCAACTATTGTGGAAACACTGACGACTTGAAGCAGCTATAGTCGACACTTCGCCTCAAATTAGCATTGATTTGCTTACCATTTAGTGGGTAGTGCGGGCTGCTTAGGCACCAATTCTAGGGAAGTTGCTGCAGGGAGCACAATCGAAGCTGTTAAATATTATCACTGTCTTCAGAAAAATGTGGGTGGTAGTAGCATAGATAATAAAAGACAGAGAAGATGCTACTGTTTAATAAGGGCACAGCGAAATGTAAGATCAAGCGAGACTTCGACCTATGGAGAGCGGGAACTTGCTGGATCATGATTGACGCAATGCAACCAGTCAACGCAGGTGTGCTACGCAGTGTGAGTAAAACAAGATTTCACCAAGATTTAGGAAAAGTCTTTATCACTCGCGAACTTACGACGATAGGTCTCACAATTGCAGACAGTTACATATTCTCTCCCATTTAGTTGTGCTATTCCTGTTATCATGGAATCGTCGGCAGATTCTGGGGCGATACCCTCTGCCCAAGCTACAATTATAGATAAAAGAATGGTGTGTAAGTATTTGCTTTTCATTGTTACGGAAAGGTTGGATGCTATGCCGACATATAAAACATATTTAAGTCCATTATTTGATAGGCGAGGAAGCACTGCAAAATAATGAAGAGTACGTACAGTATAGCGTGTGCTTGCTCTGCGCTTGTGGCATAACTGTTCGTGGGTCCCTGATATAAAGCGCTATAACAGAATTCATAAAAAGGATTTATAGCTCCGGAAGATATGAAAATGTGCGCTCTAGCATAAAAATAACAATTTTGCTTATCCAAGTGAGAATTGGCCAGATTCTCTCAAATGAAATGTTGCTTAGCAATGTAAACGTTACCTTTGCTACATTGTAGATTTAAAGTTTCACTATTCTGGGCAATAAGTCAAGCTCACGGGAAGCACTACGCCAGAAGTTGGAAGATCACAACACCAGGAGAGTACAAAACCAGGCGTCACTATCATAGGGAAGCAAATAGTGGCACACAACATGCTTCAAGCTAAAAAAGTGCCCAACTTGGAGCCCTGAAATTTATAACCCTTTTGTGCTGGGTGACACTATTCTATCCTGAGGATTATTATAGGCCTATTAAGGGCTGATTCGTATAACCCAATATCACACAATGCACTCTAAATACCAAATTTTAATTATATTTTTCAGCATAGCCTGTATGCACGAGTTGCGGTCCACCGACGCCGCTGCTATGAGGGAAAGCAATGAAATTTTTTTGGAGAAGTTTCCGTTCCCTATAGCTGGACCGAGACGCGGAAAAATTTATTATCACCAGAATATCGGTACGAGGAAAAAATGGTGCAATTTACGTGCATTGTAGCAATGAAAAAGTTTGATTATCGCTTTCGTAGAAGCACCCCAAACAATAATAGGAAACCAAGTTGCTACGGAAATTCCACAGGCTGTGGCAATTGAATTTTCGAGCCCTGCGCTGTCCGCTGTTCTTGCAGTTATCTATTCGGCGTGTACACCGATACTGATATGGTGCTCCGGCACATTAAGAACGACAGTCATGAAAATGTGGCACTCCGGTATTACGCTTCCAGAAAATTAGGCTAAATACACGGCATCGAACAATGAACATTTATCCTAAATCCACCTTTCTGACAGCATTCAATCTAGGACTTATTGCGGTAGCTCTTGGCTTGAAGGTATGATCCTCTTGCGCATGCACGTAGTGAAAACTTACTCATCATCATGTTTTCCAAATGAGCGCAACTTATACGACACAAAACGTTACAGGCATTCCTATCCGTTTTACCGCCCTCCTACTGCCTGTTCATCATTATCCCGCTTGGAGCAATTGCCTGGATAGTCGGGTTCGCTACACTTCAAGTTGAGGCCAAGAAAATATCAGCCGCTAGTATATATCCCTAATGGATACTGCAGCTTCACGTACCCGAACGCCGCGTTTTCAATTATAGTCTTCTTTAGCTGCTTTTTGGCTTTATGCGCCATAAACATTTTATTTTTTTCTAGCTCAGAAAATGCTTATCAAGGTGAGATGGCTCAGGTATCTACGCTCGCTCAGAGTTCCGTATCCCATAGCTATACACTTTTACAGGCTTAATGAATATCGAATGGTACAAAATTGGAGGCGCAGTTACTCTTTTTATCTTATTTGTCCTAGTAATAGATTTGATGCATTTTTGTTGACCTTGAAGTGAACATCTCATGAATACAGGTAGAAGCCAGTCAACCCTCTAAAATTCAAAGCATTGCCGGAGCGTAAGACAAAAGGGCTTTTGCACAAAGCGAAGATAAAAAAATTGATTTTCTGTTTTAAGGTTTTCGAACTCTTTCTTTTCAATTGCCGGGATATCATACCTCCTAAAATATTTTAATTTCACAAAAAGTTGCCCGTTTGAAGGTAACTTTAACTCTTGTGCAGCTTCACTCCCCTGGTTAGCAAAATCCAATTTCAGTGCTATCCTTTATGAGCACACCGTATCAGTTTCGCTGGAATAGCCCTGTGTCCATCGGGTTACTTCTCGGCTTGCTAACGATTTTTTCCGGGGGAGTAGCGCTTTCGTACTATCGAGGTCAGCACAGAACATCCTACCACAACTATTATAACTGAAAAAAATATAGTGGTACAGACTTGATCGGAGGGCCCACAGAGGACTTTGGTAAATCAAATAATTCCTAATTCGGAAATAGTTGCCATTTCCTGGCTCCTGCAGATACAGTATACAAAATGCTCCTGATGGGGGTTGGCACTCTGGGAAAACTACGACGTGGAACATCGTACCAGAGAACCTTCAGCGTCAGATATGATCTCTCGGAAGAGGGTAATTCTTTCTTCGTATTCAATTAATTATCTAATAGTGAACCCCTTTTTTAATATCGTACAGAGGTAGCAAAACATCTAATAAAAGACTTCAAAAAGCTTAAAATGCAAGAGCTGTGCAGGATTTACAACGAACACGTCTTTAGTAACGCAGTTTTTGCAAACATCCGCAGGATAACAATGCTTGAAGCATTATTTTTTCCTTTGGAGAGAAAGCATCGTTAGTCAATAGACTGCGAAATTGTTAATGTACTACCAAACATGATCTAAGCAGCGTTAGCAGAAAAGAAGTCTGCATCTGAAAAAGTCACGAACAGTTTAAACGTGTAAAACACACTTGCAGTTAACCTTAGCTTAGTGCCTCGCCTACGTTACTCAAAGTAATCGAAATACCTTGTAGTCTTTTCATTAAATTTTTTGCTTTTATATTCAAAATACCAAATAATTTAAGACTTGTCGCCAAGACACTGGGGAATAACAAATGCTGCGGCGTTTTCGACGAAAACTACTATTTGACGGAAAAAAAGTTTCCTTAGCAATCACACATTGCAATGCTTTTCAGCTTAAAGAACAGTACTACAGGCTCAGGAATGATAAAAATAAATTATGACAGGGCAGTCCAAAGGGCGCTACAAATTGACAATTGAATGAGACAAAAAGGTTTAGGCGCTCGAATAACAATGCACCCTCAACGTCGAGCATCAATTTTAAGAAAATGAAGAAATAGCGAGATACAATAAGCCTTGATAACAGCATTATTCTTAGCAGCCTAAAAAAAAGCATTCACGTAAAACAAGAAGAAATACTTTGAAGTCAACACAACTAACAATTCAAATTAAAAAAGTTTAATGAAAGAGACAAAGCATAAAACCAAACAAAATGTTTTGATGAGCATCTTACAAAATTTTTTACTCTAAAGTTTTGGTCAGGTGAGGCAAGTAACCAGAAAATGATGCATAAAATAAATGAAATGATGTATTTTCACCAATTTATCAGCACTAATTCCACGGGCAGAGTTTCTATGCAAAGAAGGGCTAATGGAAAACAAATCGATTAGCGCACTCTCTCATGTGCTGTATCCTACTTTAATATATAAGATTATAAGTGGAATTTTTTTTAACAGTAGTAGAATACAGCATAAACTCTACCATTTAGACGCGACGCAAACACAAGACTGTTAAGATAACAGGAAGGTGCTCACACTGGTAATAAGCTAATAATATCTAGCTTTTAACTGACCATGTCTATGCAAAAAAACTTTTAAGCAAGAACTGCGGCGCGAAAACGCATAGAGACTAATACTAATTTACGCCTAAGAAAATCGTAAATAACCAAAGGCATAAAAGACGAGGAGAGCCAAATTTAATCAAGGTACAGGATTTAGCACATATCAGATTTTTAAAAGGCCGCATGGAAGATCAAGAATATTTGATACAGCCTGAAGGTAATTAATACAAGTTTGGAAAAAAAAATCGGAAAAATTCCAATCCATTGGTGTCCATAAGAATACCATCAGGCAGCTAGCCTCGTTAGATACGAAGTCGAGGAGTAAATGCCACACTAAGCATTTTATTATAGAGCTATAGCAGTTCGCATGAGCTTTCGATTCGGATCAATCAAGAACTGTTGCCGGTGCATTTCCTCATCAAAATTCTCCTAATAAAATATATCAGCGGTAAAAAAAACAAAAATTTTGGGGGAAAATTGCAAAAAAACATTTAGTATTAAAACATTAAGAAAGATTTCTACACCACAAAGCCTAAAAATATAAAAGAAAATGATAGAATTTTAATGTTAAGTAATGAATTCAAAAAGAAATATACACAATAATGGCACAAAAAGGACTTTCTTTCGAAACAGGCGCATAGATTGACCATAAGTTGGCGGCATAACTCGCTATTATCTACCAAGATGCTAAACTGGCTGAAAAAATAATTGCTAAAAGATGGCGTAAAAAATCTAATGGTATTGGTTATGTCAATAAACATTTAAACAGATACTTTTTTATACTTCCAGACGTCAATGAATTAATCAATAAAATAAACTGCATCGCTGCTACGCACCATCAAAGCAAGCGTAATATATCAAAACGGGATATGAAAACAAGGAAAACAGATGAAAACAGACAGCAAAAACACACAGAAGCTGACAGTGACTAGATTACAAACAAGTCGACTTAAAAAAAAATTATCGCAAAAAAATATAAAAAATAAGTGAAGCTTATAAAACAAAAAATACTGAGGTTTAACAATCGCACTTTACAAGTTTGCAGTAATTATTTGGCTAAGGATGGAATCTCGTCTCAAGTTCTTTTTGAAAGCATCATGAATAGGTGAAGTGGAAAGAGCAAATAATGATTTCCAGGAAAAAAAAAAAGGGAAGTAAGTCACAAGCTACTAATTTGAGAAGCAGCAAAAGAAAGCTAAACAAAAAGAAGGGTTCCAGAAAGCGATGAGTCTTTCTGAGTCTAAAAAAATATATAATTGTCTTTTATTCGTAGGAGTAGCAATTAAGGAAAGTTGACGATGAGCCAAATATTGCTGACGATGATTCAGGCATTCTGGTGGAATTTCAAAGTAGAAAAAGTCAAAGTTTTCCGAAATCTACACAGAAGGCAAAAAACTTCGCAACCATATTCCACAAAAAGATAGTTAATATCTCTTTTCTATGATCAGGAAGAGGTTGCAAACTTAAAAAGCAAAAAAAAATGCTCACAAAGTCTCTCTTCAGGCCATAAAAACTCATCTGTTTAGCAAATTCCATCGCAATCTTCAACACATGGGGGAATCTGATGGTTCCTGAGAAAAAGCACAAATGACTTGCTTTCTGGAGTCAGTTTAGTCAGTTTTAAATATTTCTTCACTATTGAAGTTGTCAATTTCCTCAGATTTTTAAAAATAATAAAGGTCTAGAGTTGTAGAAGTCCAGAGGTGTTGAAGTTTAAAAGGATGCGAGAGCTCAAAAGTGTAGAGGCATAGATCTTCAAATAAATAAAACTACGCAAACACTATAATTTAAAAGTATATATGCACACATTTTTCCTACAGAAATTCCTTTTTCTCTCCGAGTATCCTCCAAATGAAGATAGCCCGGAAGCAAGATAAGCAGCTTTCAACAAAAAAAAGAGAAAGAACAAGGGAAATGTAAAAAGTATGAAGAAAGTGAGTGCTACGCCAAATCTTTCACCAAATATCAACCATCCCGAGATGAAACTGACGAATTTTACGGATATTTTAAGATAAATTGTGTGAGAAAGATAGCTACTTACCAGGCCAGTTGTAATACAAATGACACATCTTGTAGCTCGCCGAAGCAATGAAGATTTTATCCCATTTTGCATCATCTGCAGAGAAAAACACGAAAAACAATTAAGGAAAAGCATGTCTAAAGACTTTGAACCTAAAAAAGCACAATCAATACATGGAAAATACGCTAAACACAAAGAAAAAACAAAGCATTATGGGAGAAAGTCATGAATCTATATGGAAAATCATCACCAATAGAGGCGTGACATTCGAAAATTAAAATTAACACACACTCTGAAACTCGCACACAAAAAAACATGCACCACAGTTCAACTAACACACACTAAAGCACACAAACCGCAGCAAATAATAAGGCAGCAACCCAAGGCTTACTATGAAGAATTATGTAGTTTACTGGAGAAGGAGCGCCTCTATTTGGATCAGAACAGAACAAAAGGAACTCATTTATCGGTTTTCCTTGCTCTTCCACACGAACTAAACCACTAAAACACACAAACACATCGAGAAGAGTATAAGGCCTTAAACCCACACACAAAAACGCATACATTGGTGATGTGAGAGTCCTACAGATTCACCTTGAGGCACATGAAACGGAGCAAACTTGAAAGGATGACGGCTTTTCCTACAGAAACGTCTAAAAAACGCTGCAGAAGCTGAAAGTTCGGCGAAATTTCTTGGAAAACTGGCGTAAAGGAAGGAAGCAGACACTCACATCTTCTAACAAGATGAATTCACGCACATACCATTACACATGCTCATAGGCTACCTACGAATTCACTACAGGAAATGCTTACGATTCAACGTAAGAGCCGGTATCCGGGGTAGAAACACTATCGCTACCGTTTCCTCCTCCCAACTTGTAGAATCTGAAAGAGCTCCTCCCAACGTGTAAGTACACCAGGTTAATCTTCTGCAAAAGGCCATGAAATGCAAAATATATTGAAGATGAAAAAATAGGGTTTTCAGGTAAAGAAGAAACAAAAGTTTAAGATCAAACAGAGAACCACTGTAAGCTCCATCTTATATGTATATTTACGTCATTTTCTTTTCAGGTTTTTGTGCGTTCTATTTCAAATAAAACAAAAGCCCAAAAGATGATTTCAAGATGTTTTAGGCAGGAGGCTTTGGGACAGCTTGGCACTCGAAAACAGCACAAAAAAGCGAGCAGAAAGGTAAGTAGCTCCAGAAAAAACAACACACAGAAAGGAGTAATAAGCACAACACACAGAACCCGAGGCAATAGCAGCAGAAAAAGCGACACACAGAAAGGAGTAATAAGCA
>JADHZB010001190.1:0-13825 GCA_015657535.1 Nephromyces sp. MM_2019 | reverse complement strand
ATGTGTGTGTGTGGAGCGTGATGATGTGTGTGTGTGGAGCGTGATGATATGTGTGTGGAGCGTGATGATTTGTGTGTGTGGAGCGTGACAATGTGCGTGTATGGAGCGTGATGATTTGTGTGTGGAGCGTGATGATGTGTGTGTGTGGAGCGTGATGATGTGTGTGTGTGGAGCGTGACGATGTGTGTGTGTGGAGCGTGATGATGTGTGTGTGTGGAGCGTGATGATATGTGTGTCTCTTTAATGATGTGTGTGTGTCTCTCTCTCTGATGATGTGTGTGTGTGTGGAGCGTGATGATATGTGTGTCTCTTTAATGATGTGTTTATGTGTGTCTCTCTCTCTGATGATGTGTGTGTGTGGAGCGTGATGATATGTGTGTCTCTTTAATGATGTGTTTATGTGTGTCTCTCTCTCTGATGATGTGTGTGCACCTCTTTCCTAAATGCCTTGCTGTATATACACTAGCATGTTCAGATTTTTTTGTGTGTGCACACACTAGTTTCTGTGCATTAATAGGCCGCGTCGGTATGCCAGCGTTGGTTTGTGCGTGTTGGTCTCCTCAGTCATGCTTGTTATCGTCATAAATCTTACTTATTAATCGCTTACCAATCTACTTGATGTCTTGTGATTTCGATGCTTTCGCACACACGCAGAGGAAAGACAAACAGGCATACTACACACAAACGCACACCCAAACACGAAAAGCGCAAGCCACCCCGAAAGAGCACACAGAGCTATACACATAAAAATATGCACAAACATACATACCCGCACACCTGCACACCACACCGAAATCCACCCATACCCATACACCCACATACACACCTAAACACACGTGCACCTAAACACGCTGGCACGCTCACACACGCATACAGTGTTATAACCTTCTTATGTGTGCTAGAGCAAAGCTCCTTATTCCTTGATTAAATGTATAGTAGCGATTACCAGAGTTTTTTTACGAGTTTTGTGTGCGAATCGGCTATAGTTGGTAGTGAACACAGCAAATAACACAGTTTCCTCTGTGTGTGTGTGTGTGTGTGTGTATCTGTGTGTATACATCTGCGTGTATTTCTGTGTGCCTGTTGGTGTGTGTCCGTCTGTGTATCTACACTCCCAACCCCCCCAGATGAAGCATATACAATTAGTACGCCAAAACTAGTGTGTGCGCGAAGATGCAAGAAATTTTGTGCCGCAACAGAAGCTTTGTAAGGGTCTTATTGTTAGCTTTAATCTGTAGAATACATTTTTTCTACATTTCTTTGAAAAATGCACCTAAGCACTGACAGAAGACGAAGATGTTGAAAATGAAGAGTATTTTATGGAGAAGTCCGCGCGGAAAAATACAGTACTGAAAGCAGTTTGAAATTATTGAAGATAAAAAATATGAAAACTGACAAACGAAGAAGAAGAGGAATTTATAAAAAAACCATGAGGAAGGAAAAAACGATGAAGGAACCGAAAAGCTTGAAGGTTCAAAGAAGTAAATTTCAGAACAAAAGCTGAGATTTCAAGTCAAAACATTCAATTTTGTTGTAAAACTTTTGTCGTTTATTTTTAAAGTCAAAAAATGTAAAAAAATCTGAAAAATCTTTGAAAATTCAAGAAAAGTCGCTGATTTGCGTTGTTTTTTGCGCGTGAGGGTTGTGGAGGAGGTGTCTGTCCTGGTGTGTGAATCTGCGTGTGTTCTCTCATTTTCATATGCATTTGCTGTTGGGTTTTATAATTGGGTTGGAACCTCTAATTATGTGGGCTGAAGCTGGTAAACTGAGAAGAGGGGAATATATAAGCAGACACACGCGATTGAGCATTTAAACATCACACACACCCTCCAGCTACCTCCCACGTCATAACGCAACTACCGCTGCCCTCCTATCCTCTTCCACCACCAGCCATCTCCGCACATTTCACTCGCCACCACCTCAATCAAGGGTGACGGCGCACATCTACACCGAACAGCTGCAAGCTACTTTCGACGGACACACTCCCACACGCACATCTACACACGCTCACACACATACATACCCACACACACACTACAACACACACACCGCATATTTTCCAGCCAAAAAGACGTCAAAAGCGTGGTAACAGGATGCGCAATTAATAGTTGCATAGAACAAATCATGTGAACGGCAAAACTCTGTATTTTACTTGGAGAAAAAGTAAATATGTATGAAGATGAGCTAAAATTAAGAGAAGTAAACAGCAGTACCTACTATCATGTGATGTAAGCAGAAAAAAACCTAAATTGAAAAAACAGTGGATTTTCACCCCGAAGAGGGAACAAAAGCATAGAATATTTCATGCAATTCATAAAATGAAGATGAAAAAATAGCGCTTTTGTTAAAAGAGCGAAAGAAGCTGCTAAATAATATGTGGGGGAACAAGCATGAAATTTCCGCATGAATGAGAAGAAACGAGAAGCATTCGTCTTGGAAGCTGAGTCTGTTAGCTGGCCGCTTTTTGAGGGATATACTATGCTTTTGTATGGAAATTTTATGTGATTTCATCTTCTTTTGGTGGGTTTTTCGCATGATTTTTGACCTTTTGTTTGTGTTTCACCTGATTTTAGAGCCTTTTGTTGTCTGTTTTTGTCGTTTTGGCGCTTTTTGGTGATTTTTATTTGATATTTCTCGGGAGTTTTTTCGCAAGATGTTATCACTTTTCTGGGGTGTTTGTTCCATCTTCTTCATTTATTTGCATATCATTTTTTCGTGTTTCTGGGGTTTTCCCTGTCATTTTAGAGTTTTTTTCAGGTTTTTCCATCTTCCCAATGCACTTTCACCTCTTAATCTTTTCATCTTCAGAGTTCATCTGTTTCTTTCGCTATTTTCTTCTTTTCGATGTGCTACCATCTCTTAATGTAATTTTCGTTTTTCTGCTCTTTTTTCCATGAGGAATACAAAATTCCTTTTTTTCTTAGTCTTTTCCTTATATTTGATAGAATTTCAACCTTTTGGAAGTTTCCTGCTGCTTCCTCCTCTACTATGGCGGTTTATCGTGGGGTGTTTTCATTCGATTTAGGCTTATTCTGAGCACTCTTTTTTCCGTACACACAAGAGTTGTTTCTTATGATGAGCACACATGGATTTGTGCTCTAAATAGAGTTTTAGATGTTTTTGACCCCAATTTTCTGATGATGAAGAGAATTTGCATATCTTTGAGTTTCATTCTAAAAAAGTTCTTCTATTTGCTCCCAAGTTTGATGATTTTGAAGCCTTTTTTGAGCTGTCCTGGACGCTTCACACGCACACACACCGCACGCTCGACCGAATAACGTTTAAGCCACTTCCTAATGACTTTATGAAGTGTGTGTGCAAGTGGAACGCCCACCCCCCTGACCACCCCCATGCCTTACATCGTGCAAACATCCCTCAGCGAATCAATTCCTCTCAAACCTCTCTCAATTAATCAACATACCTCCGCCCCCTTAAACAAATAGCCCCTCTTATCCAGCTAACCTCACTCAACCCCCCCATCCATCCAGCCCCCCTATTCCAACAATCCCCCCTCCAGCCCCTTCCACCCCGCTCCACCCCCCTCTAAGCCTTATTATCTCCACCCTCAAATGAGTTCATGCGCATGCACACGCGCTGCAGAAGCACGCCTTAAACTTTTTTCTCCACGATGTGATGAAGATAGATCCAAGCTGCGTGTGTGTTGCAGAGGTTGATAGAGCAAATGTAATGAACATCAGTCGGCTGTGCTTGAAAGGAGGCCCAGCAAGGAGCTTAGCGAGGCCAACTCGTGTAGGCCTTGTTGATAGCCCCTACAGAACTCTCCGCTTTAAACTTGGAAATCTTCAGAAGAATTATGGAGTAAGAAACGGCAGGGCGTGCGTGTGTGTGTGTGTGTGTCTATGTTGAAGATCGCCTGTGCGTTTTTGTGCGTACTTGTGTAGGTATATGTTTGTAAACATGTGTTGGTATGTGTGTGTATGTCTGTGTGTGCGTGAATTTTTATGCTGAAGATTACCTGTGTGTACATTCTTTTGCTGAAGATTGGCTGTGTGTACATCTAAGTGTATCTTTGTGAGTTTAAGTGTATCTGTGTGCATTCTTAGGCTGATAATACCCTGTATGTTCATCTGGGTATTTTCTATTAAGATTACCTGAGTTTGTGTGTGTGTGTGTGTGTGTGTGTGCTATAATTGGAGGATGCAGTTTTTCTGTGGCTGCGTACTATTCTATTGCAGAGTTACTGGCTCGTATCTAATCACTCATCATATTTTGTGGGAACTTTTTGTGTGTGTGAAGTGATTTTATCTTCATGAAGCTGGCTCATAGACTGCAGCTTTTTCCTGCATTAGTCTTCACTCCGTGGGGTGTGTGTGCACCTCTTCAATCTCGAAAAAACACATTTTGTGTGTGAAATTTGAAGCTTTTGAACAGAATAATGCGTTTAAACTTGTTCTTTAGGATCTTCTGGTGTTTGCTGATGTGGGCAAACTCGCAAGCACTGCGAGTAGGCTCATCAGAAAGGCTTCTTCCCCTCCTCATGAAGGCTTTGAGGATATGGAGGAGATGCCTTTAACTAAAGGCTTTTGGCCGATCTACGCAAAGCGTGTGAAAGAGAGCAAATATCTGCTATCTCCTGATGATATAGCACATATCTTGAAGAGCTTTAAACTACACAATAAGGACCTGGGTGAGTTTTTGTGTGTGTGTTGTTTTTGCGTATTGATGTGTGTGTTTACGCGTGTCTCTATGTGTGTATATGTACAATTGCGCGTGTGTTATCCGTGTCTGTACTTTACCGGTTTGTGTGTGATATCAGCATGTGTGCATATTTGTGTGCTTGTGAACCTGTGTATGATTCGCCAGTGTGTTCTGCGAACCTGTGTGTATGTGTTATCAGTGTGTGTGTGTGTGTGTATGTGTGTGACTTACTGATGTATGCACTATCAGTGTATGTTTACGGTGTTTTTTTAGTGTGTTAAGTGTTGTTTCTCTTCGCTGTTTTTTTACCGTTTGTTCTCGCGAAATTCCCTCTTGTTCAGGTATGTTTGAGGAGCTCGGAGCGGTCTTGCCCAGCGTTCTGCACACACACAAAATGTCTCCAAAGTCTCTGCTTACCTTAATCACCATCATCTCAAGTATGAAGGAAAACGTGGTTTTCTGGGCTGAGATCTGCCACTCTCTAACAGAGAAAGTTCCAAGCTTGACGTACCTTTTTTCAGGTTGATAGCTTGTGTGTTTATGTCTGTGTTTTTTTGTGTGTTTCTGTGTCCCTGTCTTTATGCCTGCTTGTTAGTGTATACTTTACTTTTATCTCTTTTTGGCTGTGTGTGTGTGTGTGTGTGTGTATTTGCTTGTCTTTCTGTGTCTGTACCCCTCTCTTGGGCTATCTCCCTATGTATTGAATGTCTCTGTCTCTGGCTAAATCTCTGTGTGTGAGATCCACATCTCTCTCTCTCTCTCTCACATACTCCCTCTTTCTGTGTGGCTACATCTCTCTCTCTTTTTGTGTGTATGTGCGCCTCTCTATCTTTATTTGGGTATTTCTCTCGGTCAGCGAACATGACTTTAGAGGCTTCTGCACACTGAAAGTTGTGAAAAATGGTAAAATCACATACATTCCAACATTTATCGAAATTTCACTTACGAATTTCTCTGATATTTGACTTTCTATGAAGAAGAAGATGGCGAATAATATGAAAATATCAATGAAGCTGGATATTTGTATGGTTTTTGGTCATGAAACCTGGAATTCTTAGGTTTTTTAGTAGGTTGTTTTGAGTGTATGTACATCTAAAAACTTTGTAGAGGGATAAGCTCAAAGTGTGTTGTTTGCAGCTTGTTTGTGTGCTATTTTTTTTTATTGTAAATCTCTGGTCTAACATGTGTATGCCTGTGTGTGCGAACAGTGGAAGATTTGCTTGAGCTTTTGCGTTTGCTGGCAAAAATTGAGTTTCCCAAAGAAGGAGTGGTCAGAAGCATCACCTCCAAGGTTCAGCACCACCTGCAGTTTATGGACATAAAAGGTAGGCAACAGGAGATTGTGTATGTGTGCTATTTGTGTGTGTGCTATTTCCCTCGTAGTGTATATACACTTGGGAATTAAGCCTGCTCTTTTTATGGTAAAAAATGCTGTTTATCATCATTCTTCTTACTTTTCTTCTGTTTCTTCCTCTTCTTCCTCTGCATATTGTTCATTTTTCTCTTTTTCAGCTTTACTGTATGTACTTTCTACTTACTCCCTGGTGGGCTATCAGAATGCCACGTTTTATGCTCAACTTGCTCATCAATTGAAGAAGGTTTTTCCATCAGAATTTGACGTAAGCTCCTTTTTTGTGTGTGTTCTTTAGTTAAATGTGGAATCTATGCTGTTTTGTATGTTTTTTGCACTCTTTGGTTATGTTTGAGGAGAATCTACCTACAAAGTTTTGTGTAGGCACACTTACGCACGCACATGAGTAGACAGCAATGCACACACTGGTGTGTGCGCCCACACCTACACGTACCCGTACGCACATACACACACACACACACAAGCTGAAGCACATAACAGTTAGTGTAAACTAACACATAAAGACATGCAGAATAGCGACAACAGACTGGCAGATCCCCTCAAAGACGAAACACACACCAAGACACACAGAGATGTAGAGAGATACACACATGGGGATGCATACACGGTTATACACACACAGAGGTATGCAGACACACACGAAATGTAGCGTGCATACAAGATCACACACAAACACGCCCACACACACAAATTTACCTATTATATGGATGACAGCGATAGTTACTAACGACAATTCTAACACACATGAGCGTCGTTACGAATGCATAGTAAACTGTTTAAGGCCTCTACTCTCCATACGCATAAGGTTAACTTTGTGTGTGTGTGTGTGTGTGTGTGGAAAACTACAGCCTCTACTGTTTTGGGATTTCCTTGAGGAATATGACGGTGCTGGACACACAGCCATACTGTGTACGGAATTTTATGACGACCTATCGACAAGCATTCCTCGTCTTGACGGGTATGCTAGATAAGCAAGTGATGCTATATGTTGGTGTTTGTGTGTGTGGGAGTCTCTCAATCTTTGTGTGTGTGTGCATTTGTGCGTATGTGTGTGTAGCTATGAGATTCTTAGCTTCTGCATGTACCTTGGTGTATGTACTTTTGCCAGGTCATGCTTTCTTATGAATGAGGGCCAAAGCCTATGCTGTGTATATGCTTTTTGAAGAGTATCCAAATCTACTTCAAGAGCAGTTTGTGTGTGCGTGGGTGAGTGTGTGTAGGGGGGTGTGCTCCAATGTAGTATGTGTGTTGTGGTTGAGTGCTTGTTTATCTGCGTGGGTGATCGATTGTGTGTGTGAGTTTGCGTCGGTGAGTGCGTATGTGTGTGTGTGTGTGTGTGTGGGCGAGTATGCATTTGTGTGTGTGCGTGAGTGTGTGTTTCCGTGTGTGGGTGAGCGAGTTTTTTTGTGTAAGTGAGTGCACCTTTGTGTGTTTACTTATTATTTTGCACGTGTTTTTTCTTCATGTAGTTAAAGTCTAGTTTGCCAACCTGTTGTGTATGTGTGTGTGTGTGTGTCTTTTAGTGAAATGCTCAGGAATCTCCTGATTAAGCTCGACAATGTTGGATCCACACACGAGAATGCTGCTATACAGTCTTTGAGAGCTTCAGCTAAACAGGAAATTCATCAAACTAGTGGAGAAAACAAGGGAAAAGGTGTGTGCTAATACTCCTTAAAACCCACAAAATATCGCACACACACGAGGAGATATTGCGTGCACACACGGAGAGATATTTCCCACACTTTAACTGATACTTTACACATTCACGGAGAGATACTTGACACACACACACACACACCTAGAAGGTTAAAAATAATCTAAGGTGAAAATCCAAGACACTTCAATGAAGGTAGCTTATAGCACACACGCGCAGCTTCTCATGCTTCCAGCGAAGCTACTATAATGAATCTTCAGCATGAAAGCTGATGTAGGAAGAAGGCGACGAATTTGCTGTTTTTTACTCTCAAGAAAGAGTAGAAGAAGACGCCGAAGTCTGCCTCTTGTAGTGCAGGAGGTGTATGTACGCTGCCCAAGCCCAACACACAAAAAAAATTTGTGTCTATACTTTTAGCTTTTCTTAAGAGAATAAACTACTCTCAATCAACCAAGGATGCTCTGCCTGTGTATGTATTGGGGTCTGTATTTGATGGGGTTTCCTTGTGTGTTCATCGGGGTTGCCTCTGGTTTGTTTTTTCTTGGTATTCGATTTTTTGTGTATGTGAAAATCTGGATTACCTGGCATACCATTCGGCGTGTGTGTGTACGTACATCCTAAAGGCAACCGATTTACACACATACATATGTATGTGTGTGTGCATATATTTCAAGGCCATTAATTTACACACCCTTCAAAGCCTGAAAAGCACATGATGAAATCGTGGTAAACTGTGTGCTGTGTAAACACCGGCAACTTCCCAAAGGCTGGAAAGAGTTGTGTGCTGGCAGGCTGAATGCTCGCCCTACGAACGCCTTTATCCACACATGCTTACATAACTTGAGCACACACACAAATAGGCACACACCAATCGACATGCACACAAATAGGCATACACAGATAGTCACACACATAGTCCCAGCCACTCAGATAAACGCACACACATGCTTTTCATGCTCTCAAATGCTTACATAGACCCCTTTGCCGAGCACACACACAGAGATAGACGTGCACACATGCCCTTCACAAGCTGAAATGCTTACATAGCCCTCTTAACACACATACATAGACATTCACATAAGTAAACAAACACACACCTGCCCTTCACAAGCTTACAAGCTTACATAACCTGAACACCCATGCACGTAAATGGACAGACACACATTAATTTACACACACAGTTGGTTCCCTATTCATATGCATATCCCACACACGTATTTACGGTGTGAATGGCTCAAACACACACATATATGCACCTCGCTAACGCACACACATATATGCACCTCGCTAACGCACACAAACACGCATCCGACAAACTCGCATCCGAAAAACACACACAAGCACGCACCCGACAAACATACAAACAGGCAACTAACTAACACACACACATGCGCCTGGCTAACACACACGCACTGGAAGCAGATTTTCCTGCTCTCCTGGGGAAGCTCGCCTATCACGGGCAACCCTCAAGACAATCAGCTGATTATCTGCTTCTGTCCGTCATGGGGCTTCGCAGGAAACTCCTTTTTATCGTGGCAACTTATAGCGTCTTCCATACAAGCTGTGTGTGTCTTTATGTGTGTACGTGTGTCTTCTTCAGTAGTTGTACCTCCTTAGCATTAGCTTTCTCATTTACTCCTTTGGTGTGTTGAAGCATCTTTTGTATTGCCAGAGATCTGAGTGAATCCTGCTCTGTGTAGCTGTGTGTGTGAGTGCTGATGCTTCCCTTGTGTGCGAGTGCTTCTCCTGTGTGCTTGGGTGCCACACCTGTGTGTGCGAGAAGATATCTTGCTTCTCCTGTTTGTGTGGGTGCTTCCCCTACGTGTGCGAGCGCTTCTCCGGTGTTAGACCAGATTTCTTGCTTCTCCTGTGTGTGTGAGGGATTGGCCTGCTTCTCCGTGTGTGCGCAGTTCTGCCAACTTCGGGTGCTTCTTCTGTGCAGTCACTGGTAGCTCCGCCCTCTTCCCAGGTCTGCTTTGCATTCTGCTGTGTGCGTGTGCATAACGGTTAAGTAACAGACCTGTAACCTTTCTTTACTTTATACTTTAATGCGCACATCTTTCGGTGGTTTTTCGCGTATACGAAAATCTCCTCTCTGAAGGTGTCTGCGCTTATTCGTGTGCTTGGGTTTGTTACTTTTAGCTGTTTCTGCCAGTTCTTTTAGGTGTGTTTTCTGTTGCTTCTGCTTCTTTTTGTGGTTCTTCATGTTTTTTAGCTTGTTCTGGATCTTTTAGATATTTTTTCTGCTTCTTCTTGCTCCTCTTTCTTCTTATTCCTGTTGCTTTTTACTTCTTCTTCTCCTTACTCCTACCTGCTCTTTCTCCCCCTCTTAGAACCTGTTTATAGCATAAATATCTAAAGGTGCTCTCCGTGTGTTTACTTGCTCATTTTGACTTGTTTTTCACGGGTTTTTAGACATAAAATTGCAGTGTGTTTCTGTGTGTGTTGGAATTTCTGGGCCCGAAAGGGGCATCTTCTTGGAATCAACTGCGTGTGCAGGTGTTTTAGGATGATGAGGGGATTCTGAAGTTGCGTTTATTTCCTGCGTTAAAGTGTGTGTTTTTCAACAAAAATTAGTGGTTTTGTAGTTTATTTGAGGATATTTTTCTTTTCAGCATGTATGATGTGGGTGAGGGTTTAGGGTGTATGTGTGGGAGGGTAGAGTGTCTGTGTGTGGGAGGGTAGAATGTGTGTGTGTGTGTGTGTGAAAGAAGAGTGCGAGTTGGCTTGGCTTGTAGCTTTGTTTGGTGCATATTGAGAAGCTGCTCTTTTTTCGCTGCACGAGATATCTTTTGGAGACTGCACTACTGTATCATAAGTGTGTGTGTGTGTGTGTGTCGTTCAGGAAAATTACTTTCGTAGCTTTAGCTTCGACGATGGCTCAAGATACTCATAAGAACTCTGAAGTGGCTGAGAAGGGTTATAGCAGGTCTGATATTAGGATTGAATGAATGTGCCTCATCGTGTGTGTGTGTGTGGGCATGCAAATGTGGGGGTATGTGGACGATAGTATGTGTGTGTGTGGTTGATAGGATTTGTGTGTAGGTGATGTATATGTGTGTGCCGATGATAGCATGTGCATGTGATTGTATGTGTACATATTTGGTTGATTGTATGTGTATGTGTGATGGTGTGTGTGTGTTTGCCCCTATGTCACTGAATCTGCTTATTAGTAACTTGCCTGTGTGTGTGTACCTCCTTAGGCTTGCAAAGCCTGGAGTAAGGAGTGACCCTATATATATAGAGGCTGCTATGCCGTCAAAGAATCAGTTTGTTCTTCCTCCGCATTATGAGGTTTGATGATTTATTTGTTCTGTATATGCATCTTGAAATGAGAGCGTAAATTTTATGTTGATGTTTGGGTTTTATGCGATTGTTGTAAGCTTATATCTCAAGTGTACGTACACTGCTTAGAATGTCTACCTGCTTTGTATCTACATCTGTGTGTTACAGACAGCGAAATGGCATGTTTTTTAAGTTAAATTTCTCTGTTTCTGAGCGCGTGTATGGCACTGAGTGTGTTTGCTTAAGTGTGTGCGAGTTTTTCTGAGTGTGTGTGTGACTTAGTGTATGCAAGTTAGTCTGTTGGTATTACTGAGCGTAGCTGAGCGCCTCTGTACATGTATCTATGTGTCGGAGTGTTTGTGTTTCTACCTTGTGTATGTCTGAGTTTGTTTCTCGCTGTATAATTTCCTCTGTGTGTGTGTTTGCTAGTGTCTATATGAATACCATATTAAATGTGTCTCTATGCAGGGCTATTTTCAAGCTATTCTCCTCTCCCATGGGACTATAATCGATCGAATTGAGAAACTGGTAAGGTAACATAGTGGTCTTGATGCTTTTTGCTTACTTAACGTATGCATATGTGCACATGTGTGCGTGTTTGTCTGGTGTGTGTGCTTTTTCACATTCTAAAGTCTTCCCAAACACAAGCTGTGCTGCGTAGACTGCTTTTGTCATTATGTCTTCAGTGTACGTACACTGGCATTTAGTATATGATGTATACCCAGGGGTAGGTGTGTGTTATTTTTCTTATCTTTAGCGTGTGTGGTTTAACTCGCCTGAAAATTCGCTATTTTAGCCTTTATGAGAGCTTTGTATTGTTTTTCTTCTGTGTGTTTGTTGTTATTCTTGTTAGTCTGGTGCTGTCATCTTCCTCTTCTACATCATCTGTTTTCTCTTCTGCTTCTCCCCTCCTTACTTCCCTCCTCTCCCCTGTTCTCCCCCTCCCTCCTGCCCACCTTACTCCTCTCCCCTCCCTTCCCCTCATGACTTCCCTCCCTCCCCGCCCACTCCTCTTTTCTCGCTTCTTCTGCTTCTGCTGCAGAGTGTGTGTGTTTACTGCTTTAACTATGAATGTATTGAGTGTATGTACACTGACTGCTATGCTTTGTGTGTGTTATCTCCATTTTCAGGCTCATGACATTAAGGAAACTTACGGCGATGAAGAGTTGAACTTACTGTGTTTGTTGAAGGGCTCACGCAGCTTCTTCACACAGCTGATCTCATTCCTTAATAAGATGCATGTGTAAGAGCGTGTGTTACGTGTTTGTGTGTGTGTTTGAGTTTAGTTTTAGTGTGTGTGTTGGATGTAATTTTTCGTGTGTTTGTTCGAGCGACTTATTCGTGTGTGTTTGAGATCAGCTTTTGTGTATGTACTGGGGCTACCTCTTAGTGCGTGTGTGTTGGAGCTACTTTTTCGTATGTTTATTTGAGCCCCTCTCTTGATCCAATCTATTGTATGATGTGTGTGTGTGTTGTTTTAATAGAAGAAAAATTGCTTCTGTTTTGAAGGTATGGAAAGTCCGCATCATTCAGACCTCCTTACATGGAGCATTATGTGCGTGTGAAGTCGTACTGCAACGATGGCCCCAATGCGGAAGGTGTGGTAAGTGCTAATCATTCAATATCTCTGTGTGTGTGTGTGTGTGTAGGTGTGTGTGTGTGTGTGTAGGTGTGTGTGTAGGTGTGTGGGTGTGTGTGTGGGTGGGTGTGTGGGCGTGTGTGTGGGTGTGTGTGGGTGTGTGTGTGGGTGTGTGTGTGGGTGTGTGTGTGGGTGTGTGTGTGTGTGTGTGTGTGGGTGGGTGTGGGCGTGTGGGTGTGTGTGGGTGTGTGTGTGTGTGTGTGTGTGTGTGTNTGTAGGTGTGTGTGTGTGTGTGTAGGTGTGTGTGTAGGTGTGTGGGTGTGTGTGTGGGTGGGTGTGTGGGTGGGTGTGTGGGTGGGTGTGGGTGTGTGTGGGTGTGTGTGTGTGTCTGTGTGTGTGTGTGTGTGTGGGTGGGTGTGGGCGTGTGGGTGTGTGTGGGTGTGGGTGTGTGTGTGGGTGTGTGTGTGTGTGTGTGTGTGTAGGTGTGTGTGTGTGTGTGTGTGTGTGAGTGTGTGTGTGTGTGGGTGCGTGTGGGTGGGTGTGGGCGTGTGTGTGTGTACTATTAATCTGAGTATTGTGTATATTGGCGTTTTTGTCGATGTGCTCTTTTGGTAAATCTTAACCGCTATATATGCGGTTTTATGTTGCAATATTTAGTCCTAATTCACACACAAGCTATTTCACACTACTTCACACACCCAAGCTACTTCACACTCTCAGTCTTTCACACTCTCACTCCTTCAGACAGGCTCCTTCGCACACACAAGCTACTTCACACTCTCACTCCTTCACATACACACACACTTACCTCTTTGTCTAGCATAAGCATATTCTTCACTTTAAGCTGCTTCTTCTCAGCTGGAGGTTATTAGTGAAGATCTATCGTGTTTGAAAGGGAAGAATGTGTTGGTAGTAGAAGATATAATTGATACTGGGAATACGCTCAACAAGTTTTACTCTTGGATCGAGGTTAGTGTGTATGTATGTGTGTGTGTGTGTGTGTGTGTGAAATCTCAATATATATATGCCTGAATTTCATAGTGCAGATGTTCTAGTGCTTATGCTAGTGGTGGTGTAGTCGATTAGCAGTTCATGTGTGTGCGTGAAATGGCTACTTGCTACGAGCTCTGAGCGCTAATTGCTTCGACTTCTCGTATGTATGACTTCAGAACTTACAGCCAAAGACCATTACGGTTGCTGCTCTATTGGAAAAAAGGTATGTGCTGGTGTGTGGGTGCTGGTGTGTGTTTATGTTCTTGTGTGTGTGCATGCCTGT
>JADHZB010001183.1:0-49680 GCA_015657535.1 Nephromyces sp. MM_2019 | reverse complement strand
GGTGGGTTGGTGTGTGGGTGTGTGGGTGTGTGGGTGTGTGGGTGGGTTGGTGGATGGATTGGTGGGTTGGTGGATGGTTTGGTGGGTTGGTGGGTGGTTTGGTGGTTTGGTGGATAAATTGGTGGGTGGTTTGGTGGATGGATTGGTGGGTGGTTTGGTGGATGGATTGGTGTGTCTATGGATGTATGTGCATGTGTGAGTTGGTGTGTCTGTGTATATTTATACGCATATATGTGTATCTATGTCTTTTCTATCTACATTTACCTGCGTACTTGTGCATATGTGTGCGTATTTCTCTACCCATATATACTACTCTGTGTGAGCACATGTGTACACCTCTACCCACATATACTATGAAGTGTGTTTTACTGCAAATTTATAGATCTACACGTATATACCTGGTCATACACACGCACATGCATATACCTACCACTAAACACCTGTGTGTGTGAGCCCCACCACATGCCCTCCCCCCTCCTGTCTCAATTATAGACATCTCAAAGATGGTAATAGGCGATCCTACAATGTCAGTCTTAGAGCTGTGGGGGGCAGAGTATCAGGAGAACGATGCTCTGTTATTAGAGGCTTCAAGCCTAGAGCTTTTTGAGAGTATTTGTAAGAGGGAGAGATGCAGCTACTCTGTACTAGGTGAGGTTACTGAAGATGGTCGTGTGTGTGTGTATGAAGGCAGTAGGGTAGGTGATGTTGAGGCTAACCAAGGCAGCAAGACTGAGGCGACTTGTGTGCGTAGTAACGCAGCTGAGAGACTCCTTCAAAATGGAGGTTTCCCAGTGGATTTGCCTCTTTCTCATGTTCTGGGTAAGCTGCCTGCGAAGACGTTTAAAGATAAAACCATTGTGGAAGCTTTAGTTCCTGTGGAGGTTAGTGGGGGATGGGTGGGGGGGTAGTGTGTGCAAGATGGTTTGTGTGCTGCATCTATCACGTGTAGGAAGTTGGTGATTGTGAATGGGTTACTAAGTGCGAGTTGGTGTGTGTACTTCCATTTATATATATTATATGCAAATAACTTTGAATCTGCGATTTTTCGAACATTTTTTAGCTTATCTTCTTCACAAACTTGACTGAGTAAATGCTTCAGTTTCAGCATTTCATGGAATATCTGTGTATACGCGCATTTATTCTTCGTCTTCTACCTCTTCGTGGACTCCCTCCGTCTTTTTTCGTCTTCTCCTTCTTCTTGTGCATCGAATAAAGTTAGACTTTTGCAGGAAGCCTAATATCACATATTTTTTGGCTTTTTTTCGCTGCCTAAGCTTTGGGTGATATGCACTGCTGCAGTCTTTGGTATGAATTCATCGTGAAGACCTCTCTCCTGCTTACATCTTCATCTCTCGTGGGATCTCTTTGCCTGCTTTATATTATCCCCTCGTTTAGTCGCTGTCAAACTCATTTGTCTGTTTGAAAAGGTTTTTTGCTGCTTTTTTCTAGCTTTTCATTGGTGTACTAATTCCCACACACACACACACCGAGACTCGCTCGCATACACGCGCAAACTCCTTACACACACCTTCCATACCGCCCCCTCGCCCCGTGTGTGTGTGACTACAGCCTTCATTCTTTCAAGGCTTACCATTGCTGGATTGCCTGCTTAAAGTTCTTCATCTTCCTCATGTCGGCTCAAAGCGCTTCCTCATGCACAAAGTTGATCGATCAGTGACGGGATTGGTAGCTCAGCAGCAGTGCTGTGGGCCCCTGGAGGTAGCTGTAGTAGACTGTGGGGTGATAGCCTTCTCCCACCTCGACAAAGTAGGTGGAGCTACTGCTATAGGAGAGCAGCCGATCAAAGGCTTGATCAGCCCTGAGAAGTTGGGTAGATTGGCCGTGTGCGAGGCTATAACCAACTTGATATGGGCAAAGGGGGGCTTTGGGGGGGTGGTAAGGGGGGATGAGAAGGTGGGGGGGGGAGATGAAGAAGCAGCTTCTTTGAGAGATTACAGAGTATCGAGCTATGAAGCTGAAGGGGTGAGTTCTTCAGTGTGTTTCAGAGATATTGAGTGTGTTAAGTTTAGTGGCAATTGGATGTGGCCTGCAAAGTTTGAGGGGGAAGCCTCAAGGATTTACTCTGCTGCAAAGAGCTGCTGCGATTATATGATGAAGTTGGGTGTTGGAATTGACGGTGGAAAGGACAGGTGCGTTTTTGTGTTAGCAGAGTGGAAAGTGTGTATAAAGTTGTGTGGTGTGTGTTGTGTTGTGTGATGTATATTGTGATGTGTGTAGTGGTGTCTCGAGGTTACACAGTTTCATACAGTCTTTCACTACCTTCCTCTATCTTCCCATGTGTGCGTGACCAACTTTTCCTCCATCTTTCTTTCTGTGTGTGAACACCTTCTACTCGATATTCCCATGTGTTTGGGGGCACCCCCTCCTCTCTCCTCTTACCTCTGTAAAAATCTCTGCTCTCTTCCCACATGTCTCTCTTCTTCTTCTTCCTCCTGTCTCTTTTCCCTCCGGTCTACTTTCATGCATTGTCTAACTACACACACAAACCTATTCCCCACCCCCCCTTTTTTTTGCAGTCTCTCAATGGCAGCTCGAGTGCCCCAAGACTCCACTATAGTGAAATCCCCAGGCTCACTAACATTGAGTGGTTATATGACTTGCCCAGATATCACTCTCACTGTTACTCCAGACTTGAAGCTTGGAGAGAGAGGGCGTCTCATCTTCATCGACTTGACTAGAGTTGAAGATTTGGTGTACGTACACTCGCCTGCTGATGACGTAGCATCTTCAGCGAGAAGAATGAACTGTTTACTAGGCGGCTCAGCTCTTCTTCAGGCTTATTCACTGCTTGGAAGCGACTGTGTGGATGGCTGTGATGCAGGCTTGCTGAGGGGTGTGTGGTGGTGTGTACAGAATCTCATTGAGAGGCGTCTGATATCTGCAGGGCATGATCGTTCTGATGGTGGTCTGATAACGACTCGTAGGTATTGGTTTTTGTGTATGGTGGCATGGGTTATGAGGAAGGTGTGTGTGTATGAATGGGTTTGGTTATTGTGGAGGAAGTGTGTGTGTGTGTGTGTGTGAATGGGTTTGGTTATTGTGGAGAAAGTGTGTGTGTGTATGTGTGAATGGGTGAATGGGTTTGGTTGGTGTGGAGAAAGTGTGTGTGTGTGTGAATGGGTTTGGTTATTGTGGAGAAAGTGTGTGTGTGTGTGTGTGAATGGGTTTGATTATTGTGGAGAAAGTGTGTGTGTGTGTGAATGGGTTTGGTTATTGTGGAGAAAGTGTGTGTGAATGGGTGAATGGGTTTGATTGGTGTGGAGAAAGTGTGTGTGTGTGTGTGTGAATTGGTTTGGTTATTGTGGAGAAAGTGTGTGTGAATGTGTGAATGGGTTTGGTTGGTGTGGAGAAAGTGTGTGTGTGTGTGTGAATGGGTTTGGTTGGTGTGGAGAAAGTGTGTGTGTGTGTGTGTGTGAATGGGTGAATGGGTGAATGGGTTTGGTTGGTGTGGAGAATACGTTGTGTGTGAATGGATTTGGTTGTTTAGTGAGGATAGCGTGTGTGTGAGTAAGCGAGTTTTGCTTGAATGAGAGAATAGTGTGCATTTTTGAGTAAATGGTTGGCTTGCTTAGTGAGGATAGTGTGTGTGTGAGCATCAAGTTTCCCTTGGATAGTGTTTTATTACTCCAATTTCTTGCTGCTATCAATAAGATTAAAGCTTTATACGTATTATCCTGCCTATATACCTAGCTTGATAAGCAGCATGCACACAGATTATTCATCGTGTGCGTAAACCTATCACACCCCCAGAATACGTAGCTTTTTTGTTTTTTAACATACATTACCACCCTCCGTGTGTGTTTTTTGTGTTTGTGAACTTCTTCTCCTAGAAAGCCAAGCTTGCTTTCAGGAAGACCATTGTAAGTACACTGGTGGGCCACTTTCTCCTCNCCCCCCCAGCCTACTTCCCCCCTCCATCCTCCCAATCCACCGTTTAAACCCATAATTTTTCGCGTTTTTCCAATTTTTCGCTTCTTTTAGTTCTCGAAATGGCATTTTCTGGAAACTGCGGAATTCACGTCTCTCTTCACTCCTCACTCACTGCTGTGGAGTGTCTCTTCAATGAAGCTCCTGGGCTAGTCATTGAAGTTCATGAAAACAACTTGGGGGTTGTATTGGATTGCTTTGCTGAGCTTGGAATCGACTCTCAGAGCCATATAGTGCAGATTATAGGGAAAGGAAGCTTTGAAGATTCAACGATTAAAGTAAGGGAAGTTTGCTGAAGGTCTAGGTGTGGCTTTTTTAGCTGTCTATTTTGCGTATATGTGTGTGTGTGTGTGTTTGTGTGTGTGTGTGTTTGTTTGTGTGTGTTTGTGTGTGTTTGTGTGTGTGTGTGTGCACTTGTGTGTGTGTGTGTGTGCACTTGTGTGTGTGTGTGTTTGTTTGTGTGCACTTGTGTGTGTGTGTGTGTGCACTTGTGTGTGTGTGTGTTTGTGTGCACTTGTGTGTGTGTGTGTGTGTTTGTGTGCACTTGTGTGTGTGTGTGTTTGTTTGTGTGCACTTGTGTCTGTACCTGCGTGCACTTGTGTGTGTGTGTGTTTGTTTGTGTGCACTTGTGTGTGTGTGTGTGTTTGTGTCATGGTATGTTTGCTTGCCTGTGTGATGATATATGTGCTTTTATCTATGTTAGTATGCTTGTGTGTGCGTAATTTTCTTTTATTTTTCTCCTCACCTATTACTTTTGCTAGATACATGTGTGTGCTTCCTGAAGGTATATTATAGAGTTTACATCTTCTTGTGCAGATTGATTTCAATCAAGAACGAATAGTCAACGAATCGATGCCTTATCTTCGAGATGCCTGGGAGGATACTTCATATCACCTTGAGAAACTGCAGAGAAATGTGGTGTGTGTGGATGAAGAATACCTTGGAATGAAGAGTAGGAAGTTTCCTCCCTATTTCTTCTGCTTTGAAGATGATGTCTATCCAGAGTTGAGATGTCTCTCATTCGACTCTTATCGAGAAAGTTTGAATAGAAAGTTTAAGGTTGCTATAATACGTGAGGAAGGCTCAAATGGCGATAGAGAGGTGTGTGTGTGTGTGTGTGTGTCCGCGAGATTTAGTCTTGCTATATGGAATGTTTGTGGGTTTAGAGACTAGTTATGTGCATAACGCCTCTGGATTTTTTGTGTGTGCGAGGAGTATTTGTTTGTGTTTGGGTAGGGTACTGTGCTTTGCTATCAAGCTGTCAGTTTACACGGTTTTAGATGGTTTTTGTTTAAGTTTTTATGTTGCTGATCGCATATATGTGTGTGTGTGTGTAGAAACTTTTCGCTTAGATTGCTTCTTGTGTAGTAAATGAATTTTTGTCGAGATTGTGCCAAGCTGCTGGCTTCTTGAGGATTTTTAGGGTCGTATTTTGATTTTATTAGGCCTTTAATTGGGGATTTATCAGGGCTTCACTATATAGCTTTAATTAGGGTTCTATTAGGGTTGTACTAAAGAGCTTTATCAATGCTTTATCATTTCCTTTAACGGTTTTCTTAGAGCTCCCACCCACTCCTCATAACTTCTTCGTCAGGCTATTACCTGGGAAGCCACTAATGCAAAAATTTCTTTTTTTATCAGCATATTCTCTTTATTGTGTATATCCTGGTGTGTGTTGGTGTATATCCTGGTGTGTGTTGTTTTGCTGGACAGAATATTCACACACAAATTGTGATTGATACTATGAAACTTTCATGCGTAGTTTTTTGCTTAAAAGAATAAATTTTGGATGATTTTTTACCAAACGGCTATTTAGTAGCACATTAGAGCTCTCTTGTTCAAGATCCCAGTTTTTTGCTTGTTTTTTGCCTTTTTTTGCCAGTTTTTGCCAGTTTTTGCTTGTTTTTGCCTTTTTTTGCTTGTTTTTTGCCAGTTTTTGCTTGTTTTTTGCCAGTTTTTGCTTGTTTTTGCCAGTTTTCGCTCTTTTTCTGCTTGTTGTTTGCCACTTTTTTGCCTTTTTTTGGCAGTTTTCCCCGATTTTTTCTCATTTCTTTGATGGTATTCGTCCTCTTTTCTTCACACCTTCATTGAATACGTTGTTTTTCTATTTTTTTCCTCGTCTTCAGCTTGCCATGGCATTTCATTTGGCTGGATTCGAGACTTGGGATGTTTCAATGAGCGATTTGCTGATGAGTTCATCTTCTGGGAGTAGCAAATTTTCTCTCTCTGATGTTCGAGGAGTGGCTTTCTCTGGAGGCTTTAGCTACGCCGACACCTTGGATTCCTCAAAAGGCTGGTGTGCAAGTATCATGTTTAACGAACAGGTTAGACGCATCCTCAGGGTAATAGGCTGCTTCTAACGTGTGTGCATATGCTGTGTGTGGTGTGTTTGTATGTATGTATAGAAATTCGTAGTGGGGGGAGTTTTATCTAGAGTGTGTGTTTTCTGTATGTTTATACTTGTTTGGCGCTTTTTTTTTATGTGTGTATGTGACTAGAGGTTTTTCTAGAGTTTTTTACGAGCATTCAGTAGTGTGTTCGATTCTCAGATTAATAAAGAGTTTAAGGCATTTTATGAGAGAAGCGATACCTTCAGTATTGGTGTGTGCAACGGTTGCCAGTTGATGGCTCTTCTGGGATGGGTACCCGGGAAATCTTATTGTCTTAAGGACGAAGAACAGCCGAGGTAGGAGGGCAGGAAGAAGAAGAAGAGGAAGAAGAAGAAGAAGAAGAAAAGCAGAGGCAAAAGAAGAGATCGATTAGTTATGAGAAAAGCAAGCTTCGAACTTGGATGCTTTCCTTCTCTCTTTTCCAAAAGGGGTGAAGCTTACTGTGTGTGTGTGCGTCCATTTTATTGTACGCTTCTTCAGTGTGTTTATACTTTGAAATCTGCTTGAAGAACCGCGTCTTCAATCAAGTGTGCATTTTGCTATGCATATTACCATTATTCCAAAGTGTGTGCGTGTGTGTATGGGATAAAATATCTTTCAGATGGAGATATTCCCATTTTGTACTGAGATTTCTTCCTCCTGGGTTGCTTTACGAGCTACTAGCTGTCGCACACACACATTACTTTATCGTTTTTTTTCGGATAACCTCCTTCTTCAACATTTTCTCATCAACACACACGAAGTAGTTCCTAGGAGAGATTATATTCCTGCAAATTTTCCATCCCACATAATCCTGTTTTTTTCTTATTTTCCGCTATTTTTTTTTACTTTTTTTTTGCTCCTTTTTAACCTTCTTACTTCTCGCTTCATGCTGATAGTTTTCCATGAAATTTTCTCTGCTTTTTTCTCTTTTAAAAAGTTGGGACTAGTAGCCTGAGTTAATTGCATGAGGCTAAGGTATTGAAATAGCATTGCACACTGCATCCTCATCTTTTTCTGCAGAGGAACAAATCAGCTTAACGCTCTATTCATCTCTCAAGCCTCTTCGTGTGCCCTTGCACATGCACACACAGAAGCACACACAGAAGCACACACACAGAGAAAACTATCTTTGTGTAACCCCTTCTCTTGCCCAATCCTTGTTTTACTCAGGTTTATTCTCAACAAAAGTGGAAAGTACGAGTCTCGCTTCTCTACAGTGAAGCTCCTTAACTCCTCTTCAATTATGTTGAGGAATATGAACGACTCAACCCTTGGCGTGTGGGTATCTCATGCCGAAGGCCAAGCTTTTTTCCCTCCCTCTTCTAGTGAGGAAGGAAATGACAAGAAAACGCATCCTTTACTTGCAGAAATGCTGCAAAATTCGCAGATTCCAGGCGTTTTTGTGGATGATGATAATCAGGTTGGATGCCACTGCAGCACACCAAAGCTTAGACTAGTGTGTGTAGGAAATGCTCATATTTTTATTGGAATGCGTAGATACTTATAGCTTTTCAAGTTTTGCTGAGTAGCATATGTGTGTGAAGTTCTCTCTGAGGAAACAGCATTTTTTTTTGCTTTTTTCAGGGTTTACTGCATGTGTGTGCGCGTGCAGATCTTCCCCTCTGAAGAAACCATTCTCTTTAGCATTTTAATTATCATGCGCTCCTCTAGTCGAAGAAAGCACTCTCCAGATATTTTTTTTTAAAGAGTTTTTTAATGCGTTTCATTTTTTAATAGCCTTTGAAATACTAAAGAATATGAGGCATTCATTCACTTGCCCCTTTAACTATCGCTACTTGTCCTGTTTTCTGCATGTTTAAAATCACTTTCAAGTTTATTTCCACCTTTAGCTGAATAATGTCCATTTTTTTCGTTATTTTTAAGCTCAAAAATCGCTTTTTTTATCAATTTTTCACGGCTTTCCTTCGTTTTCCGTTGCGTTCGACTTGAAGATGCTTTCCGTAGAGTTAAAAAGACTCATCTTCGCTAGTTGCAGCCTTCATGTGTTTATTTATATGCCACAGAAATGATTTTTATCTTGAAATTACTATTATGTTTATACTCTGTTTTCGCTATTCTTACGTGCTTTATTGTGTGTAGATGCGGTGAAATTTTCTTCCCCCTTCACTTTAACTTTTTCCTTCTCTCGTCTTAACTCACTTTTTCCTGCTTTTTTCCTGCTTTTTTCTCTTTTTATCTACTTTCTCTCCCTGCTTCTTCATGTATTTCCTCTCTTCCTACAATTCCCATGCGGAAAAATCCATTGCTTCAATTCTCATCGTATGCGCTACGACTGTAGCACCAAACCTCTTCTTTTGACTAGTAGTTTTCACTTTTCCTATATGTTTATGCAGGCGACTGAAAAATATCCGTTTAACCCTAATGGTTCAGTAGGTGGGATCTTTGGTATGTGCAGCCGGGATGGCCGACATCTCGCTCTTATGCCACATCCGGAGAGGAGTTTGATGTTTTGGCAGTGGCCGTACGTTCCTCTTGACTGGAAACAGCAGGCAGCGAAAGAAAACTGCTGGTTTTCCCCGTGGATGAAGATGTTCATTAACGCGCGGCGATGGTGTGAAGCTACGGCTTAGGTTTTAGTATAACTGACTTTTTTTCAGCATTAGAAAGACAAATCAGAACCGATGTTGGACCTTTTGAATTTATAATGATTTGTGATGCCATTTTAAGGCTGTACAATTTTCCTTCTCATACTAAGGATTTCCTTCTAGAAATATCCTAAGAATTCGAAATACTGAAAATTCCCGATTTTCCGGAGATTGTACACACCTAATAGTAGTACTAAATTGTTGAAATCTGTAGTTAAAGATTTTTCAATACTCATCAATTTAAGCATAAAACCAATTTTTTTCCAGAAACACCAGCTCCTTGTAAGGTTTGTGGAGGTGCACATTTTATTTTCCTGAGGTTATATTCCGAGAGACAAACTCTTTAGAAGATATATGGAGGCGCACATTTTTTGCTTTGAGGGTGTATTTCAACGAATAATCTCCACTTGCTTGCTATATGCGAATTCCAAAGAAATTGTGTTATTTAGAAGCGTTTGATATTAAGGAATTTTCATTCAAATTTTAGCTCATTGAGTTTGCTTCAGATGGAAAAAGAAATGAATTGCAGGAAAATCATCTAGAAAATGGCGAGAAAGCTGCATCGGAGCGTGTAGCTACTATGTTTGCATCTACTCTACCGCAAGTATAAAAACGTTTGCGGAAATTATGAATTTGATTAAAATAGCTCAAAAAAAGCGCTGTATGTGTATCTCGTCTTAATGAGCTAATTTTTCTTGTGGCACTTCGTACAAACCCAGGCATTCGGTTATTCCTCTCACATACACGCAGTTTTTTTACTTTTGCTTTGTAAAACATGGGTATCCGGTCAATTGATGCGTAAATTTTCCTTTTATTTCGCATTAAGCATAGTGGGCACACGTGCCTTGAAAGTTCAAGACTTACTGCGAATTGGTATAAACAAAAAACTTTAAAAACAGGTCCGCCACAAGATGGGGACTAATTATGATTAGCTTGTCGAGATATATATATCTCTCTTTGAATAAATCGTGTGTGCAATACTTAGCAAAAAATTGGAGGATTCTAGACATGAAGCTTTGAAGGTACTTGTGTATAATTCTGACTTAATATGGAGCAAGATACTTTAAAAGAAGGAGAAATAAGAAGTGGGAAACTGCCCAGCTAGTGAAAACTAGTGCTCCGTTTCAATTTTTAATTGGATCAATTGATTTTGTTAGTTTGGTGCATAAAGAGAGCAACCAAAAGAAGAAATCTAATTGAGAAGAACTTGATACGGCATCTTAGATTTTCGAATTTCGGCAATTTTTTTTTAGGGCACACAGCAAAGTTTCCGGCGAGGAATTTATGGGAATAGAGAGACGCACGAAAAAGCACTCCATCCCATTGCTAAGAGACACGCAAACTTCAATAAGAAGATTTCGGTATATGTTTAGTAGAGCAGAGACTGCCGCCAAATATAATATATATCCTTTTATTGATAAAAATTACCCAGATGCAAGGATACAACGCTTTGGTGATGAAAATGTTTCATTCATTAAAAAACTTTTATTAGGAAATTATATTACTGATTTTAAAAGTTTCATTAGCGGGGCTCAAGTTTTTGTACCTTGAAAATCTCGGTAGCTTCACTGTGTCCTGTAATGATAGACTGGGATAACAAAAATTTTCCTACGATTACACACACCAGAATTTCACATTCAAGAATCAAATAAGGTGTAATGCTCCTTTTTTTATTCCGGAAAATACGTCTTTTTCACGCACACGAGAAAACTTGTGTTTGTATCGCTTGCCAGAGATATCTCTTGCTCAATGATGAATAAGCTCTCGTATGCAGAAAGCTTTTGACGTTCATCTCATATATTTCGCTTCAAGACCTGATTATAGGTTAAATTATGTTGGTGCATACTCCTGTGTGAGTGTGTGTGCCAGATTTAACTTCTTGGACAATTTTTTTGTTTAATTTTTCCCTATTCAAATGACGACTGGTGTTGCACGAGTAATGCTGGTCCCAAAATTAACAACTGGTCCGACCTGCTTGAAGATGTCGCTTGCGTTTCTCCAGCTATTCGTGACTCCAGTCGTCTCCCTCACTACCTCTCTCCCTATAAATAGCTGCCCCCTTCCTGCATTTTATACTTCCTTTAGCCCATGTCCAAAAAAAAATCCCAAAGAAAAAAACAGAAATACTCACATTTCATACAGAAAAAGCACATATGCCCTTAACAACATACACGTGAAGCCTACCTTGAGGATAGCATGCTTAACTAATCGCTCTGAGTCGCATCTCTAGCCTTCTATCAGGCTTAGCATCCCCTACCAGAATCCCATCACTACTTTTACCCTACCGTTGTACTGAAGATAGCAAGGTTTCCATTGCTTCCCGGACCTCTGTTTTACTCTAAAAACTCTAAAACACTAATGGTGTTACATAAATCTACGCGAAGCTGCAGCTTCCTCGAAACACAAGCTCATAGCATTGTAAACCGTCTTGTGTCCATGCCCCTGACTCCAATCCTCTGCCTTTGTCCTGGATCTACTCGGATTATTCTATTTCGATTTCTTAGCGATATCGTGGACTTTGTAAAAGTTATTTAAGCATATATTCTAGAGATTAAATAATTTCTTAAATTTTCTATCATTGAAGTTTCATTGATATAGCTCATTTTGTTATTATAAGTTTTAATGGAATAAATGCTTGAAACTCTTTTTTTTCGCTAGTTTATAACTCTATAGGGTATTCTAACAAACCGGTTCATATACGATACTCATATAGTAGCAAAAGGGTTAATTCGTACAAAATAATATTAAAATTTTGCCAAAGCAGAAACCGGACATCCAGCTGGAAAAATCTGTAGTTGTGCAAACCCATTGCATTGCGGGGAAAAGAAAAACCGGAAAAGTTTTAAACCATGGAATATTTGGATTGGGAATTACTAGTACATCTTTATATGTAACCACTTTATGTATAGCTAATTCTCATACAGTTACTTTTCATACAGTTACTTTAAAAAATTACAAAAAATATAGAAATTCTTTATTAGAGTATCCAAATCAGGCATAAACCGAAAGTAAAATCAACCCAATCAAAAGATGCAATAACTTGGGATTTTGCGTACTAGCTTTCCCTTTAAGATGCATTCCCTATTAGCTGCAGTTACAAAGCTAGCTGTCGAGCTGCCAGTCTACTTTTAGCAATTTTGGGAGCCACTGATTTGCGGCTTGTACATACTCTTTTCCCCGCTAGGTTTGATGCTTGAAATGCACACAGATTTCTTTTTTGTATTATTCTGAGCGACTGCCTGCTCGCCAAAAACTCCTTTTTTTTCGGTGTAAATACACCAAAAATTAAAGAATTAAGGGGGGAAACCGCGGCTAAGAACGTCATCCGCGCTGCTCGCAATAAAGAAGAAGCAGTCACTTATCTAAATTCTTCAGCTTTTTTCGTCACCTCGGCGACTTTGCCGCAAAAAATAGATATTCACAGATTAACTCACTGAAATCAGTTTGCAAATTGATGTTTTGCTTCAACTTCAATTTTTGAAAGTACTCGCATGCTACACTTTTGGCAAATAACACTGGTACTACAATGACTCTTTGCAATTTGCCTCTATACTAAAAAAAGCTCCCTAGTTTTCTTCAGATAGACATTCGTAACTGTTTAAAGTTCCATGAAAGTCATGATTCCAAGTTTATACAAGATCTGTTGACAATTAACATCATAAAATATTCCTAGTAACATATATAATGCATAAATAAAAAAGCAAAGCATATTCTCGTAGAGTTTTACACTTCAACAGCATCATGAAAGCATTTTTTTGCAGGTTATTCTCGCAACACGGGATTTTTCTCGCAAAATTGCGTGGATTTTTGTAGGTACGGCGAAATATTCCAGTCTCATAACCGCAGAATCTTAAAAAAATACACTGAGAGCCGGGAACACGGCAATAGCCACGCAGTCCTTAGCGTTTGATGCGTTTTTGAATCTTTCATCTACTCATTAGTATACTACAAAACTCGGCTTTTTAGCAAAAAATCAAGTACATATATCCGCTTCATCATGAACCACCGAATGTTATGTATGGGAATTTTCTGCGTTTCCTGGCGGCGGGTGAAATTTTTTGTCAAAAATTGTGTAATTGAAGGTTGAAACCTACAAAAGCAGTATCATATGCGAGGGGTCACCGCCCGTAGCAGGACGACGAGAAAGCCCTTCTGTGGAGAAACTCTGCGGAAGAAGGTAAATTTACAGCCTACAAAATGCGCAAATTTTCTTGGGTAATTGAGGGAAGTAACATCTTCGTAAAGGCTGTGGTGGCCCACTGAAATCCGCGGTTTTTTTCTCTGTTAAGCAGTTTTGATGCTTTTACTAAGCAGATGGAGAAAATGCTTCCCTTCATAAACCTGATGAAACACACCAATTTTTTGCAAAAAAAAATTGATTGAGCAACTAAATTTGTGTGGCGAAGCGCGGCATCTACCGGCGAAAAACAAAACCCTCGATAACGTATTGAAACTACTAAAAGACATTGCAGAAGCTCCCTTACCGCCACATACTAGTGTTCCAGAACCGTCACAAGCTTAGCGCTAAAAATACGCCGCATATGTCTCCATTCTCGTGAAAAAAATGAGTTTCAGGAAATGAAGACATACAAATCAGCAGCATAGGTGGTAAAATAGGCTATTTCGATATAAATTATAAAAAATGGTCTTCAAGAGCAATCCAATACATGCCGATGTTCTCCATAAGCAGCATCCTAAAATATCTTGGGCGAAAATTTTTTTTTCCATTAAAACACGGGATTCTGCATCAAAATACCACCTTCAAATAAGCGTGAAGCTACTGCAACATAAAACTACTCTAATTCTTTCACCTCTTCTTTACCCGCAAAAAGCTTGTTTGCCCTCGCGAATAATCCATAATAAAAACATCATCTGAAACACCATACTTCAAGCATACACCGAAATTTTCAAAAATTCATTCTCGCCAATTCAACCATTAGATGAAATTCCTTCCTCTCTCATCATATTAAATAGCACCAAAAAAATGCAGCAGCACACCCAACAAAAAAGCCCAATGAATTAGCGATCAGGCCGTTACTGACGCTTACTTTCGTCATACAGGGAATAAGGGACTCCACAGCCGATTTCATTCTTAATAGCTCCAATTGAGAGAAAAGACTAATTTTCTTACTTGCTTCTACAAAGATGTTTGGTAAGACCTCGCAAAGATTATTAACCTTCCCTTCTCTCGCAAGAAGTGGAGCAGAAGCGGGCGAATCCAAAGGCTGCAGCGTGGAGATAAATTTGAACAGAAATTTGGATATTCATCTCTATAGAGGCTCAATGTGATTTCTACGGTTAAAGCAAAAAACAAGGCGCTGCAAGTACCACTTGGAAGGGAGAGGCACACGCACAAATATAAAAGAGAGAGGGACATTTAAAAAAAAAATCATTAGCTGTTTCTTCCTCCTCATGTAAGGGGAGAATTGTTAAAAACCTACTTCCGTTTAATGCGCATGCATCATATAAGGCGTAGGCAAACAGTGGAATCTATGTAGAGGCAAGGGTTCTACACAGAATTGCTTATTAAACAATTCTTGAAGAAAGGCAGGCGATTTCACAGATTCACACTGATTTCTCCGTGCAGGCATATCTTTAGTATTAAATAATAGGAAGCAAGTACACGAAAAATCATATTTTTTCAAAGGGCTTTATATATATGGATATGTGTGTATGTATATCTATGCATATCTATGCAGATCTCTATGATTCTCAATATGCATCCCTGGATACATATCTCTATAAGTATATATCTCAATAAATTTCTCTCTATATTGCACTCTCTATATTCTTCTCTATGTATTTCCACATATCATAAAGCATTCAAATATCCGCATCCCAACCCCAGTTTGCTGAAATTTAATGCTTATCTGCGCATCATTCTTCATATATAAGCCAGGCTACCTTATAGAGCTGATTGTCATTCCTGCAAAATTCACACACACACACGCTTAGAATCACTTTTTTCCCCAGAAAAACACATCAAAAACGCTTACCCGGCTGCTATTTGCTAAGCTGCTTCTTACAGCATAAAATTTCAAGAGCTCCAAGATGATGGAGATTTCGTATGCCTCAAAAGAAGAAATGTCAGATTTCTCAAGAGCGAGAAAAAAGTTTTCCATCAAAGCTAAAATGGGGCTGATTTCTTCAGGCTTACAGTCCTAGACGATGAAATAGAAGAAAAACCAGACTAGAAGTGTAATTCAAGTTCTAGAACGAAAAAGGCAAGAGTGAAAAGCTACACACACACACGGATATCTACGAGTCCCACTGCGCATGGAAGCTACGTTAAAAAATACAAGGAGCTCTTTTATACACAAGAACCTCCTGTAAATACAAGAGAAGTTCCCGCACACACGAGCGAAGAAGCACATATTCTAACGAATAGCCAATCGATATGGATATATAAGCTTCATGCAAACCTATAAGCTAAGACTCATCAATGAACACGGCAAAAAACACTGTAAAAATATATACCGAAAAGCATCATGAAGCATGATAAAGTAGAATCACAGAGAATAGAAGAGGCAGTGCAAAACAAAGCGCACATAAAATAGGCAAAAATAGCTGTGCAAACAGAAAACACAGACAGCGCAGGGGGCAAGCACATCTGAATCAGCCTGAGAACATACGATGCAGTAAGCTCTCGCACAATGGCACGCATGCGTATACAAATACTCACTTATGAACATATTCATTTACAGATATTAGACTTGAAGAAACAGACGGCGGTGTAAAACCCTAACACAGATCAAAGCCATAACACAAATAGCCTAAGCAACACGCAGAGAGGCAGCTTATACATCTGCACGCTTAAAAAGCTTCAAATACCAACACACAAAAAGGACTCAAACACACGCAAAAAAAAATTAATTGCACACACAGAACATACAGTATTACGGCGGAAAAAGGTAAATTGCACTATATATCAAGCATCCCTAAGAAAAAAACTATAAGGAGTATCGATAGCTCCTACCCCAGCAGCATTAACATCAAGCTCAATCGCTTGATGAGCAAGAAATTCTCTCTCAGAAACATCTTCTTTAAGACTTTTATCTTTAAATCCTCCACAGTTCCTCTAAGAAAAGCAAGAAGACGAGTGAGGAGAAGATGAAGAAGAGGGAGAAGAAAAAAGGGCTTTTTGCATAGAAAAAATGTATACTTCACACGAGCTACTTACTGAAGATTTATTGTGTAGCGTATTACTCTAATTGTAGGAGACACACACATTTCACTATGTAAAAGAAGGAGAATTCGGGCCGTGTAAAGTTCATCGTGTGTGCTTGCTGCGAATAACTCCTTGGTAGACCTATAAATGCCCTTCCAAAAGCACCGTGTGTACATAGTGAAGTTTTCTCGAAGAAACGGGGATTTCATGGAGGAAAGAAGTCGTGCTGCATGTGTGCATGGGGGGGATTTGGGTTATTTTTATGTGTGAGTGTTCTCTTTGGTGTGTGCATTTGGTCATTTGTGCGTGTTTGTGTGAATTTCTTTGTGCGTATGTACTTCTGTGTGTTTTTTTCCTTGTGTGCACTTTTTTGCACTCAAATAGACTGCTCGCGTGCAGCATCGAAGTAGGCTATCCACTTTGCATGCACTCTTTGTGCACAAGAGCAAAAAGCATACAAAACAGATTTTCCTCATATAAAGAAGACACCTTGATAAGGTAACACTATATGATTACTGCATTATGATTTTTCACACACAAAGAGTACTAAATCAAAAACTTGAAGAAAACCAAAAGCAGTCTACTTCCCTGGTGGCATCAAATATTTCTGTACTATAGGGAAATTCATCAAAAAAAACTTCAAACTTTTGTGCCCACAAGTTTGTGTGTGCAAAGTTGTGCATTCACATTCTTCTCTGATCACAATTACTCTTCTACATACATATATTATCAGGCACAGACTAAACCTGCCAAGCAAGAAGGATTCATCTTTATCGGTGCACATACACATCAACATAGTGTATCCAATACATACTCTCCATACAACCCTACTCCTTGCCACCAGAAACACTATATACAGTATAAAATTCAACGCACTAAAGGTACAGATTTAACACAAAAACCGTTTGTGATTAGCTTTGCGTGTGCGAGTGATCAAGAGGATTGTGTGGAGGAGCTTTGCGTGTGCGAGTGATCAAGAGGATTGTGTGGAGGAGCTTTGAGTGTGCGAGTGATCAAGAGGATTGTGTGGAGGAGCTTTGAGTGTGCGAGTCATCCAGATGATTGTGTACCAAAACTGGGTGTGTAAATCACCTTCAGTAAAATCGAAGTCTTCAGACCTAAAGAAATCAGTCCAAGAAGAGGATAAATTGCAGGCGAAGAAGAAACTGCTACTCCCTCTTGCTTTTGCTCTAACGAAGAAGACATTAGCTTCCCTTCTTCAAGCTTCACGTCAAAATTTCGCGCAAAACGTCTTTTCAAGGCTTTAACTTGCTGTTTCTCTAAAGCCTCTTCATTTTTAAGGCCTTCAGGATAAGCTACAGCAGGCTGTGTGTGAACAAAGATATCGTCTTCACCTCCAAACATACCAATTTCTGCAAAAAAAGGCAGGAAATTTTGCTGATGAGAAGCAAGATCAAATGGAGAGCACGTGATGCGTGCGCGGGTGTGTGTATGGCCATGAAGGTGGTCATGTGTGTGTCAGTGTGTAGGTGCGTGCTTGTGTTGGTGGGAGTGGGTGCGTCGGTGTGTGTTGGCGACATCAGTGGTAAGTTTTCGTGTGCAACTAGTAACAGCAACTATATGAGGTTATTAAGCTTTTTCATATTGTAATGAAGTTGAAAATCACAAGAGCAGCAAAGCAGCCTGTACAGCAAATTTTAAACACGCACACACATGTTGATGAGCCAGGCAGTGTGTAGAGCTTCATATAGCAAAAGACATATAATATGTGTGTTCCAGAGATAAATTTTCAAAGTTTTTGAGACGAGCTGCACACACAGAGGCAGAGCTAGTTGCAATGCCTAGCGATAAGAGGCATAAGAAACGAATGAAGATAAGGTAAAACAGCTGAAAGTACCGATGGCTGTAGAAGGCTAAACACACAAACTCCTATACGTCTTCACACACTCAATAAATACGAGAGACACATACACAAGAAATGCACACACGAGAGATAAAAAAATGAGAGATGCACATACGAGAGGTACACACATGAGAAATACACATAAAAGGGCAAATACAATAGGCACACACACGAGAGATACTTACACATACACTAGACACACATACAAATATCCATCCACTAGATACACACAGGATATATAAATGAACCCTGCGCGCACCCCCCCCCCCACACACACACACAGCTTACCATCCCTCCCAAAGCCACTCTCTGCACCACTTGAAAAGGGATGAAGATCTTCAAGAAGCTCATAGCTCACTCCAGAAGTTTCACGCATAGATGCCTCCACAGTTTGTGCGGATAAAGGCTCGCTGCTGCCATAGCTAAGATACTCATCATTTCTCCTTTCAGCACAAGATCTCAACCGCATTAAATTCCTTCTAAACCCAGCAACTTCACCATTATCTCTACTCCCTTTGACTCTTCCTACAGAAGCTTCAGAAAGGCAAACTTTCATAGCTGAAAGACATTGAGTGTGCAGTTTCTCCAGCGGTTTCATCAATGAAGCAGTAAAGTAATACTCTTTGCCATCCCCATACACTACTGGCATAGGCTGAGTAGGCAGCACTAGACAGTGTCTCACAGCGTGAAAAAAGAGCAGTAGGGTACTAGAAGCGAGAGTCAATTCACACACTTGTTTAAGCGAACGCTCAGCTAGTCTCTTGCATTGAAGCGAACTCACGCTCGAATCACTGGAATCTAAACACGATGAGTGGGACACCATGACTAAAGCTAAGTCATGAAGCAGCTTCCAAATAGGAGGAATAGCAGCAAATGAAGGGCTTATAGGGGCAGTTTTCTTCATCGAAGCAGTGAGGCCTGCATCCTTGTGTGTGTCAATTCTCATCTTCAAAGCATGCACATTTTCTGCTGGTAAAAAACTCTTCAGCGGCTGCTCAACGCTGGAGAACGTGGAGAATTTTCCAAATTCATCATCAGGAGCGTAACTTAGGTTGGCTGAGTTAGCATTATTCGGTGATACTTTTTGAGCAGATTCTACGTCAAATGACGAAGATGAAACAGTACTACTGGAAGAAGAATCTACTTGCAAACTTTTCCCAACGTTTATGCTACTTTTTACGGCAGGATCAGGTAGTTTGGAGGAAGAAGAAGTTTTAAAAGCCTTCGCTTCCCTGCTCATTGCAATCCTTGCAGATTTTCCATCTGAAGAAGAGGTAAAATCAGACTTTGAACTACTTCCTGTGTGTGTATTAAGCAAGTTTGTTGATTGACTACGTTTCAAAACATAAAAACGCTCAGCGGACTCCCCCAGCATCTGCAATAAGCACACAAGATTCGTATCTAAGTCGTAGATTACATCTCCCTTGTTTATCTGATGACGCTGATTTAACTTTAAAAATTTGTGAAGGCGCGAGAAGCTCGCATCACAAAGCAATGGGGGATTTTTGGATGAGGAGGGAAACCGATGGTTTTGAGGTGCTTTACTCTCAAAAGAGGATATTTCTGATGCTTTTTTTTCCCCACTAGGCGTCTCGTGCTTGGGTATCGAAGAGGTTGAGGCACTTATACTGCCATGAAACGCAAACTTCACGGGGTATTTCATTATATAATGAGCAGAGGAAGAAATGCTTAGCAAAAATGAATCTTTTTCAAAAGAGTCGGCGTCTTCAAGTGAATATGCCGTTCCATCATTTTTTTGAGTAGAGTGCGAGTAGCTTGAAATAGCTCCAGGCTTTGTAAGCTTCTGTGTGTGTGCCCCAGCTATTTTATCTAAACCCCGTGATGACGGGAGAGATATGGAGGCGTCATAATGCATCTTCTCAGTTGCATTCAAAAGCTGTTCACTCCCTTTACCTCGCGCTTCATTGCTTACTCCAGTTATGTGTGTGTGTGGAGAAATCAGCCTCCTATCTAAGTTGTACAATGAAGACGCGTGGTGATCTGATGATATCGAGGCAAACCTCAGTACCGTAACAAAGAAGCCTGGTAGCATGCTATCAACTTCGGCTAACTTTTGTGAGGCAAAACGTATAGTGTGTGCAATGAAGCTAGAGGAAGGGCCACTAGTTAGTTTGAGAGCTACCAGGGCCTCAGCTATACTTGTGAGGTGTGCAAAAGTGGAGATTGCCTTGTGTGTGTCAGATTCAATCCCAACTCTCCCAGCAGACACTACTTTCTGGGATATTTCATTGTGGGTACTAGTGGAAGGGGGGGATGAAATATCTAACGCTTGAGAGGAAACTACCCCCCACATAGTTGGAGGAAGCTTTACAGCTGTTTTAGCATCAACGGAGGAAGGAGAGAGTTCTACGACTTTATTATCTAGGAATGATGAAGGCGAAGGCTGCCTGTTATCAAAAGGATTGTAATCCAAAGTGTTGAAAAGAGATGATTCTGCAGTTAGATCCTGCAAGGTGGAAGAGAGGAGGGTAGCATTGAAGGCACCATCATTGCGGTGATTGTAGACTTCAGAAGAAGCGGAAGAAGGGGAAGAAGAGGTGGAAGAAGAAGTAGAATCGGAAGTAGAAGCGGAAGAAGCAGAAACAGCAGCTGTTTCATGCAGAGTTGAAGGCAGGCAAGGCATAGGCAGGGAAAAATCATACTCTGATATCTTCTGAGTGAAAAGAGAAGGAAAACAACTCGTTAGATTCTTGGTAGCTTCAGCGCAGATTGCAAAGAGAAGATGTGGTGATTGATAGTTGAAGAAACGGTAACAATCAGCCACTTTCGAAAGATCTTCAAGAGAAAGAAGGTAAATATCGTCTAGGAATTCGATCTGGAGCATCTCTAGCAGCTCTAGATCGTAGTGATTAACTAATCTGAGGGAATCTAAGCAGGAAACTAAGTCTTCAATCGGTAAGAGATCTTTAGAAAGCTTAATTCTATTGCCTAAGTGCGAAAAAGGAGGAATTCATGCGATTCAGAGAGATAGCTCATTCAGTTTATGGGGGAGCATGGGGTGGTGTGTGGCATAGATCTTCTCAGAATAAACAGTGGGGAAAAGTTAGATTCGAGGTGGGTGTGCGTGGTTTAGTAGATGTGAGGTGGGCTTCTGTGTGTGTCTGGCGGATGTAAGGTGGGTGGATGTGTGTGCTTCGCGGATGTGGGGTTGGTGCATGTGTGTTGGTAGACATAAAGCTTGTGTGCGTGTTTAGTGGATGCAAAACGTGCGTGTGACCGTGTGCTTAGCTGATGCAAAGCATACTTGCATCCGGGAATTTAGTGCACATAAAGTGTGGGAGTGTGTGTGTGTTGTCAATTGAAGTAAACTTCAGATTAAAGAATGTTAAGTGTAGCACACAGAAAAAAGTCGCAAAGCATCAATTCATCTTGTAAATTCTTATCTAATCATTCTAAAATAGGCTCCAGATGAACTTTGAAACGCAGCACACACGCACCTCTTATTTTTACGCAAAATCTATTCAAGATGCACCGCATAAGATGAGAGAGACGGAAACACCTCAAACAGCCTTTTGACGCATAATGCAGCAAGGTGTAGCACCTTAGAAAACTATCTTACCCAACAAGCGCTACCTGAAATACCAAACACACACTTATAGTAGGAGTAATGAGAATTTTGAACAACAAAAATCCAACCTTATCCTTTATTCAACAGTGAAACTGCATATATATCGTCTTTAAGGCAGCAAAAGAGACCAAGAAAACAGTTTGTTTACACCAAACACTGTCTTCATAGCATCAAAAAAGCCCAATCAGGGGGTATATATCTTCTTCCAGAATACGACACACAATATAATCATAGATAATGCATCAAGCCATCCACAACAAAAAAGTAATGATGCCAATCAATCAGGGCTCACTAGCATACCCCACTAGCTTCAGATGATAACTAGTTAATTTCAAACTCAAAAGAAGCTTTTTCAGCACACAAATCAACCTCCTCATCGCACACACTGAAGATGTTCCTTCAAAAATTTATAGCAGAGAATTTTCTTCAATTTTGTGGCACACGCAAAGCTTAAACTAAACCAAGGCTCTCAAGCAACCAAATCAAATTCCCCAATATGTATTTCATTATTATGCAATATTTATATGCATATCCACGTATGCATAAACTAACCTAAAACAAATCAAATTCCGCATGAAAACCCCTACTTTAAACATCTTCTTACTCACTTACATAGTTCTCTCCATAAAAGCAAATTCTGAGAGTAGTTTAAAGCCGATAAATCCCGTGCACTCGACGCCAGCCTCTGTACATACATCAGATCCTCCATGAAATGCTCGCTCGATTTGCCAGTGATGCCAGTTTCATCACTCTGATTACGCTCTGAACCACTCAATTCTCTCTCAACTACCAAGGCTTCCAAGGGCTTCCTTCCAAAGTATCCATGAATCGCTAAGTCGGCAAAGTTTGACTGTGAAGTTGAGGACGACAGCAGCCCCCTCTTCTTCTGCTTGTATAGGAAGTATCTCTTCCTGCAATTTTCCATGAAGGCTGCTGCAGAGCCATCTCGATTAGTGGGTAAACATCCTCTTGTAAGAGGATACAGTGGTGTGCGAAGGAAAGGATTCGTTACGTTCCATCTTCGTCGGTAATCTTGAATAAACTTGGTCCGACTAAGGATTGACTCTACCTGATGATCGGCAAGCATTCTAAGTCTCGCATTCCTTCCCATTGTGTGTTCCGGGCTAGGTATCCATACACAGCACTATATACACGTAAGAGATGTAGGGGGGTCAGCAAGCTTTTTTGTCGGAACTTCAAACAAGGAAAATCTAATGGGTGTGAAACAATTCCAAGCATTATGCTTGGCCTACAGCCTACTATCCTCTCAAGATCGCTAAACCTTAGATATCATAATATTAATAAGCAGAGGCAACACACAAGCTAAGGCTTAACTTCAAGAAAGAGTTCCACAAGAGAGCAAAGTGAAGAAAAAAACGTCGAGCGAGATGCTTAAAGGAAGCAAAAGCAGCAGAAGAGGAGGAATTTTTCCAAAATTTATCGAATTTCCTTTACTGAAGGCTGAATTTCAAGGTATCGACACTTGTATGGTATGCTTAGGCAGTATAAAAGCATGAAAACATATTCTCGAATAATCCAAGAAAATTACACAACTTCCTATTCGTATATAGCCTCAGAATTTCTCTTCTTCAAAGATCCACGGAGCAAGCTCTCTCTGAAAAGTTTGGATAAGAAGATCCTATAATTTTACAGTCACCGCATAGCGTAGCTAATTCTGCGCCCATGCTGAAGATCCCTATCGGGCATCTGCTTCGAAGCAGCGCCATACCGGATAAAACGGGGTTTTCTTCATAAACTAAAAGAAAAAGAATTCAAATCCCCCGCCTTTACACGGCAGTGATCCTTTCAAGGAAAAAGCGAGAAAATGGCTAGTGTTTAAAACCTGCGAAGATGAGCGAAATGGAAGGAGGATAATCCCATGCTCAAAGTAAATTAAGTGTATAGTAGTAGTAGTAACATATATGTACGTAGCAGGAGAGAGAGAGGGAGAGCAAGAATACAATATGGGTGGCACTCCTCACACTCTGCTTCTAGTCGACAGCTATCATGAGGAGGGGCCAAATTGCGAGATGAAGCTGCTGGTGAGATATTGAAAGGAAATGAGATAATTAAAAATATTAGAGCTAGATATAAGAAATTCAATATTTATTCGAGGATGAGGTAAGTAACAATATCAGATGAGAAATTTATTATTTATTCAATAAATCTATTATCTTAGCTCGTTACCGGCTGTTTGCTTCTACAGGTCGTCGGATGAAGGCAAAGATTGCAAAATGACGCTTTTTTCTATACTTTTTGGTGAAACATAGCAAATAAAGAAACTCCGGTTAGGCAATTAACCCAAAAGGTAGTTCTTTATACGATCAGGATAGCTTAAGAAAGTCTAATTTTTAAGACTGATGCCGTATTAAGCGTTGTCTGTGGTTATCAGCTAGTAAGAATATTTAAGATTGAAAAATCTCTTGTTTCATGCACCCTGTTTTCGACGAATACGGTACCGTCATTACTACATGAGGAAGCATGTGTGCTTTCTCTGATTTTCTTCTAGTATATATATATATCGTTGGCCTTGATTCTCTAAGGCAAGCTAGATGCTATGCTATATTACTATGCTAATGCGAGGGTCTTCATAGCTATGCTATCTTGAGGTCCTTCATCGCCATAGTATCCTTCAAATGCATGTTTATCTGACTGCTCTCTCGAAAAACCTTTTAACAATCGGTGTGTTTTTTTAAAGGCTCTTCTATCACACGCCGACTTGAGCACAGATTCTATATAAATCAGCATAAAAAATGAATTCTCTAACCCGCACAGCAACTCATACTTAGATTCTATATAAACTTCACTCTCCTTGTGGTTATGCCTATAAAGCGTGCGGTAGTTTCGCATTTATAAAAGCTTATTTAGTCCGCTTTAATTTCATACACAAAAACATGCAGAACACAAAATATGAAGCTCACGAAAAGACTTTTTTTTTGTATTTCTACTCCTCTAATTGGGATAAATTTCATGAAATCTTACGCAAAAGAAGTCAGTGATGAAGGAAAACAAAACTCACAAACAAGATCGGATGATCCATTTCACCGCCAACAAATTAAAACAGCTTTCCTAGAAAGAGTATGCTGCTTCCTCCTAAAATAAACTCTCACCGCTTGGAAAAATAGTTAACTATAGATTTTTTACAACAGCTGTAAAAGCAATATAAATGTAGTAAAACAGCTTTTAGGCATCATATTTTTATTAAAATGGCTGTAGTAAAAATATAAAATATTGTACGCACGCCTGAGGGAATGCTTACATCAAAATCTTATGATTTAATGATATTTATAGTTTTAGAAATCACGCATGCTACACCTGTTTCATGAAGAAAAAAAATCTTCTTCTTTGATGTACCAGAATATATAAGGCGGGTAAGAAACGTGGCTTTCCGCGTTACTGCAATATAGCTGAGTTTTTTGGCAGGCATCTTTGCCCGTCTGAATAACTCTCTACCCCTTTGGTGATTATTCCACTATTTTCATATGATCTTGAAATATTAGCTAAAAAGAAGGAATTTGCTGGCATTTTTTTGATATTCTATCATCTTGAATTGCAAGGATACTAGCTTTTTTCATCAGCTTTAATTGCGCTAATTTTTTTTTCTTTTCGTCACCTTGAATTTGACTATTGTTTTTCCCTTTGATCACCATGAATTGTAAGCATTTTCTTTCTGTTGCCTTAAATTTTAAATCACTCCCTCCTTTCCATTATGTTGAATCGCATGGACTCCTGGATTTCACCCTTTAAAACTGCAAGTACGTGTCTCTACCTCGACACTGCTAATGTCGCAATGAATCCTACGCAGCAGTACAACAATAACTTGGCAGAATTGAATCAGTTTTCATGCCTTATTCTTATCATAAGCAAAGAAAGACTTATGCTGGTCCTTCTATTGTAGTCATTATTTGTTTTGTCTTGAAAATTCCAAGTAATACCTTGACAGTATAGATCTTTGCATCACGTCCAGAACCTTCATAAATATGGAGTCTCTCCTCTGGATACATCCAGGCATTAATCTTACTGACACCGGAGTTTGCATAATATACATTTCTAGTAAAGAAAAAATATTTTCTTCTTTACTTCAATGATTTCTAATAATTTTTTTTTTTTTTTTTATCATCTACTTTTTAAGTTGGAAAAAGAAACCACCTAAAAAAACTGCTCTCATGCGTTTGTTTGGGCTTCCCCTTCCCATTTATTCGCTGCGCGCTGAAGTTGTAACGTGGGCGCAGCACCTCTTCTGAACCGTATGTGTGTCACCCATCATCGAGGGACTGCATACTTTACCATCTGAAGGACTAGCCGCTGCTGTGAAGTGTGCGCGTGTTGTGCGTGTGTGTGTTTGTATCCTCTAAACGCGAGAGCTTGTTTTTCCTCCAGAAATTTTCGTAATTATCGCCGAAATATGCCAACTGCAAAGCATGCTTGCTACACACACCACTCTTCTTCAATACCGCTTAGAAATTATCTTACCTTTGAGCCTAAAGACTCGAGAAGCTACCTACTTGCCTCTAGTTGAAGGAAACTTTTCTCTTCTCTTTACCTCTTCTTTGCGGTGAGAAACAAACTTGGAGAAAGTCGCTGACTTGCCTCTAGTTGAGTCGTTTCTGTTCTCTTTACCTCTTGCGGTTGAGAATCCATCCCCTTCAAAAGAAGGAATTACTGTATACAGAGGTGAATATCACGAGAATTGGGGCGTTTACCCTTTTTGCCAATACTAGTGAAGTACCCAAAGTAGAATGTGATAGAATGACTGTGTGTAGTTTCACTGTAGTAGACATTTGAATTTGCTTTCTCGTAGAGTTCGCTATTTCCTACTAAATGCTGCTTGTATGTGTTGTGTGCTGAGAATGTCTAATCCGTTAAAGGAAGGAGAATTTTGTGTGCAAAAGGATCGGCACAGAACAGCATGTGATGGCATTTGGTGTTTTGTGCTCATCCGCTGGAGATACTGCTCATGATCTGTCAGTCAACCTTTCCCATTCTTAGCGTTAGAACTCTAACACTAATCTTTCAACACCCTTTATGAGTTTCACCGCGAGCAGTTTGGATGAACATACAATGAAGCTTATTCAGTGTTTAAACCACTTCTTCCTTCGTTTCCTTTTTTTTAGATGAGAGGGTTTTACTGTGGTGAAGCCTAGTTGTTGCTACTTTTTTTACATGAGAACTGTCTCTTGGTATTGTGATATGATTCTTTTGGCAGGGTAGTTTGCTAGCGTTTTCTTTCAAATATTGTACGTTTTCCTCTTTGAATTGATGAATGCTGTTCTTGTGGGTCTGTTGTCGACTTTTTGGCAGCTTTTTTTGAACCTTCTGAGGTGGGATTTTCTAAAAACACCTTGAGTATGTGAATCTTGAAAAGATCTTTCTTAGTTTACTCTTTTTCAAATGCTGCATAAAGAAGCTTTTTACCCTCATGCATCGTAATTTCCTTATTTTTTGCGACAATTCTGCCTTCATGATGTAATTTGAGCTTTATTAATGGCGGTATGTGCACCGATTCCCTTATTTTGTTAGAGTTCAGCATGTAAATAGAACTTTTTGTTTATTCATGGATACTATGGGGGAATATTTTAAGGCTTTCTATAACATCAATCAGTGCATTCTCTGGAGAATGATATTTTTTGAATGAGAATAAGGAGATCTACACATTGTGCAAATTTCGAGGCAAATGCTACTGCTTTTACCCAAGTTTGTTTTGGAATCGATAAGTTTGATTCGATTATTACATTATTTCCTAGGAAGGATACTTCTGATGAAGTTCTTAAACGTTTTTTTTCATTAATTTTACGGGTAAATGTGGTGCACTCTTTGTCTGAATGTATATGCCCTTCCTGCGTGTCTGCTTTCAGGATTTTTTGTTTTGTTGCTTTGCTATTTATATACTTGTGTCCTTTCCCCATAGAGTTTAAATTGCAAAGTACTCTTGAGTGGAAAATTGTGTTCTCTTTGAAAATTTCAAGGTTATGAAATCTGCTATTGCCGTTTTTCCATGGCGATGCTATGAAGAATATATATCCTCATTCTAGATGTTCTTTTTATTGTGACTGGGTGTACATCGAACTTCACCTTGCACCTGCAATTTCTCCTATCGTTTCTCAAATAATAAACTGTAAATTGAGCATGGGACCGCCATGCGATAACCTAACACCATCATCGCTGATTTTCATAGCTTTTTTTTACTGCTTCACTGTGCTTTTAAGTCTTCATCTAGAGTTTTTTGCATCTAGGTCTTTCCTTTTGCTAGTTTTGCTTATTTTTTGATTCCTTCATTCATATATTGTAACCGTTTTCTCTTTAACAGTGTGAGAGGGCCAGACATATATACTGAGATAATAATGGGTGCGTATTTGAGTAAGAATGTGTCCAAAGTGACCACTTTAGTGCCCACTCGATCATCGATGAAGCCAAAGCTCACGGAACTTGCTTCTAGGCTATGGTGGGTCACATCAAATTCCATATGGATAGGTGCCACCAGTGCTATAATTCTGGTTGCCCCAGTCTTATTCCAGTACGAGAGAGAGTGTCAGATGTTTGAGCTGCAGGCTCAGTTCTTACAAGCTCAGCAGGCTGCTTATGCACCAAAGTTAAACTAGAGGGAAGACAATCAAAATTTTGAAAGGAATATCCTCTTGTACTAAGCAGGAAAGCTTTCCTTGGGAGGTTGTTGATAAGAACATGAGAGAAGCTTACTTGCTAAGTTTTAATTTTTCACTAAATCATACGGGCTCTCCGTTTGTTTTCAACTATTTGAGGAGACTTTTTATACCTTTAAAAATTTGGCCTTACTTTTGGCTGATTTAAAATGCTACTTTAAGCTTTTTAGTGGTATTCAGAGAGATGCGAATTCACGGGTATTGGGGGTATATAATTAGTAGTAGAATTAGAAATGCCGATTTCAAATATTTGCAATGAGTTTATTGTAATTTCCCATTTTGGTGCAAGTCACGGTGCCTCATTGCAGCTGCTACTTTACCTTGAAAAACGGCTTTATATCCCGTGCTATTTTCGTGGTGACCACTATAAAAGCGGACAAGATCAGTTGTTCTTCCCTCGACTTTAAATTTCTGCTTCTTTTATCTTTACTTTAGTAATCGTGAATGTCGCACGAAGTGCCTTGGAAGTGTCGTGAATCCAAAGTAGTCTTCAATTATCTTGTGTTGGAATTTAGAAGTGGAAAAGGTATCTCAGTTGGATTTATGGATTTGTTTTTTCTGTCATTTTAATGAGTACAATACAAGTCTTACCAATGCATCGCATCTTGTCTTGCTGGAAGCAACTTTGCTCTATTGTAGTATATTTTATTTCGGTGGAATTTGTGCGAGATTTCGTGCATTTTGCCCTGTGGCTTGCGCTACATGATGTATGCGTCCAGAGAATGGAAGCTTGTAAACTGGTAGAGTTTCTGACATCTTCAATTAACAATTTACTTTGGAATTATGAAAGTGAGCGATTCGTTATATTTTTACACTTGCTGGTTAACAATCCTGCAAAAATTCTGATGGCCACTATTTAGGCGAAATTTTGTGTAGGCTATTTGACATTGCAGAAATCTCATTCCTTTGGCCTGATAACATTTGTAGGTAATTCTCACTTATGCTTCTTATAGTGCTTCATGAAAAGTCCTCTAAAATATTTAAGGCGTAGCTTTTCAAACGCTACTGCTTTGTGGAAATCCGTTAATGCCGCTCTAGAGGCAGGGATGCTATATCTTTATATTTTTACGTAGCCCTTTACTACAGGAAATCGCAACTTACACGTACTATCTAGTACTTAACTAATTCTAAAAGATTGCTCGTGAAATGCGCTTTAACACGCATGAAATTGACTAGTTTTAGTTTCGGTTTTAAATTCATTCGCTGTCAAAATATTGACCTTATGTTATGCTGCTTGATGACTCAAAATAAAGTCTTAAGTGTTCGAACACTAGGCAGTCAACCACCAGGTAGACTACTATCCATGCAGCAAAAAAGGCAAATATGACAGAAAAAAAAACCGCATAAAATACATCAGGTAAGCCTAGGAAGTATTCGGATAATTTTATATTGAACAGCACTGTTTTTTCAGTAAGTGAACGATGGAACGAATCACCTAGCTTGGGGGCACAAACTTGCAGCACTTGATATCCGCTGCGCAATAACTCATTTGCGGAATTTACTTTCTGATTGTGCATTTTGGGATTTCTTTGGGGCGATGAAGATTGCAAGCAGGGTTCCTCGTGACCTGGAGCTGTCCCAAGGGATTGCTTGGTATCATCTGTATTTCTCGAAGTATTACGGGCTGCCACGTTGCTGATCCCGTTAATATTGAAATTCTCACTCAGAGGACGTGAATGCTGATCACTTTGAAGTCTGTATGCGTCGCCTTCAGTATGAGGAGGAAAACGCTTCTGCTTATCCAGGAGTGCTGCTTGTTGTTTCAGCTTATGAACGCTCAGAAATTGAGTTACTCCATCTTTGGTATCAACTTCAGGATGGGTACAGTATCCCTGGAGTGAAATCCCACAGTTTGAAACAGGTTGCAAGATGTTCTTGCTGTCTTTGTTGACGTCCGGAAGTATAAATATAGACTCAAGTGGGTCGACACCCTCCTTTATGAGGTAGCCCTGAGAGCTTGTCCTCCAACTGTTAGTAAGCAAGCTGTCCAGCGCCTTATGGAGTACCTTGATGAGAATTTCCATTGCTTTTTTTTTTGCTGCTCCGTTTCCAATATGTTCTGATTGGGTCTCAAGTTCAGTGAAAACTAAATTGTTAGGTTGTTTCTCATGCTTTGGCAAGCCTGATAACTCGATAAACCCCTCACTGTTAATTTTAAAACTTCCACTAACTAAATCAATGAAGAATTCTCCAACTGGATCAAGTGCAGAATGCGATTCCTTGATGCCGTACCTTCTCCCAGCCTGCAAAGACCAGAGTGGCACTTTGTAGTATTTACAGCCTCCCGGGTTAATTCTATTGTAGTAGATTTCTTGACTTGGTAGAATAAGCCGTAGGGGATCAAAAACTTTCCTATAGGCTTCATTTGATTCGGATTGATTACCATGCCACTCCTGGAATTCCGCATGCTCGGTTTGGAGAGATATTTTTTGAGTAATTTGCTCCTTGCTATTTTCACCATGTAGCTGTGCTAATTCCGTTCTTTCATTATGAATTTCGAGCGTGAATCCAAAGAGGTCTTCTATGCTCTGTCCCAGATGAATTTTTTCACACTGCTTCAGGAAAACATACCGCTTACCTCCCTGATGATGTGCACAACAATGCTGCGGAATGGTAGCACACGAGATTAAAGCGTATGGATCTGCCATCAAAGTACGCTCTCGCGATGCAAAATAGTTTTTTAAGGTAGAATTTAAGGTGATATTTTGCTCAAAACATTCAATAGGAATGCTGCCCTGTAGCTGCTTTGGGCGAGGAATGTAACCTATAGAAGCATTAACACGCTGACTCGCCATAAGCAAACAAATTAAGAAACTAATAGCAAGTGTCCAGGGCGGCTCAAGGAAACCGCGAGCCGCTGCTCTGCGCCTTCTGAAGACTAATGTCATCCCAGTTTCACCGAAAAAAAACCTAAATATAACTTTTTTTCTCAGCGGGGCTTTACAGAATTTTTACACCGCCACAAGGGGAAACAGACATTCGCTGCTAAGGTGAAGTGGCAAGCTGCATTAAATCAATAGCGGAATATGCTGACCCTCTCCCGCTATATTTATTTATTCAAAAGATGAGGCCTGAGGATGTAGATAAACGAAATTAACTGTTTAGTTAAAAAAGCAATCTGATTTGCTTTATATTGGAAATATCTGTATTTGCTTCCCAAAAGCTGACAAATTCTTCGGGGAATACTTTTAATAAGAATTGTTGAAAAGATTTCTTATGATCGCGCGATATAGGTAGCGCTGTCATAGCGCATATCTCGAAACGTGCGAAAAAATTTCGCTGTCTTCACCCCTGAAGAATTCGCCAAAAAACGCTGTCAACACGCTTTCGTCATCCTCTAACGAAGTCTCATATGTTTTAACAATTGTGATGGTAATGGAGATAGGGTTAAAGAAATTTTCCTTTTATAGATATGTAATATGTTACAATACTCGTAAGCATGTTTACTATTGATACCATCAGAGGGCGGGTAGCTAGCTCTTCGGCAAGATAATTTAATCAGAGCAGTGCTTGCACATACCCGCAGAAATCACAAATGCGTGAGTTCCACCTAATTTTACTCTGGTTTATTTTTGAACTTTATGCTAAGAAATACTTCAAAATAATTGATGTACTTCCAAAGCAAAGATGCTCTATTTTTCGGTGATCCAGCCTTTGGAAACCCGTTAGTAAAATTTGCCTCTAGGAAATATAATGGCGAAGAATTTTGTGAGATTATCATGCTGATGCAATGATGTACCGAAGCAGCAAAACTGAGGTATTCATACCTTCATTTTGAGACTGTTTCACGATGAGTTCTGTATGCTAGCTCAAGGGCAATATGCCAATGACATTGGTGAAGCACCTATTCCCTATGTACTACAGAGTTTAATAGCATGCTTAGAAAACAGCAATTTTTCACGGAATTTCCGCTAGCTGAGTCCTGGAATTTCTCCCTAATAAATTCGTCTCTGTGCAAGCAGAACAATCTGCTCGTTCCAAGATTTGTTAAAGAGTATTCTATTTCTATACTCGAAGTCATCTTATGAGGTGCACCTTTGAAAGCCGGTGGGGAACGGACCTATCAAAATATACAGTGCTAGTTGCTAGCAGTTGCTGCACCCATGCGTACCGCATACCAAAAACCACTAAAAATATGCTAAAGATATATTTTTTAAGCACTGTTGATGGCGCACGCAGCATGTAAATGGGGAAGCCTTCCTCTTATGGCCAACTTTTTGGTACCAATGCTACTAATTATAGGCATGTGCAAATCTTCGCTATGCAGCCCATTAGAAAATCGGCTGTTGTGTACGCTTGCTATGCTTTGTGAGAACTCTACCGGTTCTAGTAACGAGATATTCTGGTTCTCGGTGGCATCAGCAACGATTTGCTTCCTCCGCGTGATCGTAGTGGAGGATAGATACTACTTCATTTGATGGGAGTTATGATTAGGTTTGTTTTGAGAACTTCGCAATGGAATACGTATGTTTTTGATATTAGTTACTGTCGGTTCATTGAGTATTAATTGTGGTTGCGTACATGAGGAACGTATCACATCATGGAGCTCGACTACCTACAGTACGCATACAATAAATAGTGGCACGTATGCTACTTACGCCTTCAGCTTGATTTTCGATGGAAAAAAATGACGCAGGCATAAATCTTAGGAGATGATTCCCTGTGTTTCCGCTTTCAAAGTCTAAGCCTTTGATCATAGCTCGGCATAGATGTACTCGCAATTGTAACTTTTAAAAAAGAAAATATCCTCCAAAAAGTACCCGATATGACAGCGTCTCGCCATTACCAAAACTGTGAACCATGGAATCATCGCAAATATAGAAGTATGCAAGCAATGATTTTTTTATGAATCAGGTTACAATGGGGAGCGCAAAGTCTCATATGCATACATTCAGCTTGCGACATGGTAGCATTAATTTCCCGTTCTGCTTTAATTTACATCTAAACTATTTCAAGTCTTCAATTAATCCAATTAGGCCATGAGTTATTCATTGCAAACCTCTCATAATTTCAGTCTTCGATCTATTTCAACATGAACATGAAAACTTAAGGTCTTATTACTAATATCATTTTGAAACTCTAAGTCCTGCATGGTGCACGAGTCTTCACTAAATTCTTAAGAGAGATCAATCACAAAAGGTGGAAGATAAGGCCCTACAACTCGGGCCATCTCCATAACTACAAAGTATCACAATTGGAATAAGTTAATAGATGTGCCTGCAGCCGAATTTGCATAAATTCCATCAATTCTTTTTTTGTGTGGAGACTGTTGAGAAGGAAATAATTTTATATTTGCTTGAAAGTGAATATGCAAGTATGTACCATGCGGTATATATCGAGCTTTGCATATGAGCAGACACTAACGGGTTGAGAAGGGCTGAATCATTACTATCCTTTTTGTACAGATGTATGATAATTACCATGCACTTAGAAAAAATGCATGCCGATAATTATATGAAAAATCTCCACATGTTAAATCCCTGGCACTCTCGCTTCAGACCTACTATAATAAAATGCACAAATTAGCGTGACCTTATTCAAACTTAATTACGCTTACAAGTTAGTGTTTTCATAATTTAAGGAGGTGAGAGTTATTTAGTACCGAATCTAAACTGTTATAATAGTCATGCACATGAAACTTCTTCAGCCTTCTATAGAAGAAATTCAGCTTGAATTCTGAGCTATACTTGCTCACCACCCTGGGCTAGTTAACTTAATCTTTCGTTAACTCTCCCAATTATCCTTGGTTACAATCACTTTTTCAACAGTTGCCATAAAGCTTCAACGTTGACTGGAACAATCATCCGTAGTTTTCCTTGTTAAAACTTATGTGTTTTCAGCCACGCTCTTTTTTACTGCACGCACAGTATGTGATGTTCTGTCTGTGATTTCTGAAAGGTTTGAGAAATGTGTTCTACCAGTATCTACTGTGGTAGGGCCGCCAGCTCTGTGTACTCCTGTGTAGGTTGCTTTATCATCATGGAATCTCACGTCCTCGGTTTTTGTACCATAGAGTATAGGACCATCTGCTGCTTCTGAAAATGATCAAATATTATACTCGTAAGGGTAGGGGTAAAGGATGGCGCACACACCTTCACGTAATTTAAGAGGAGATGCTAGCAATCCTCAGCAAAGAAAGCTAGGTAATACTCAAGCATAATCTCTTCGATTGGAACTGCCTATGGTTATTACTATTGAGTTTGGTCCTCAAAATGTAAAAAAGTGGCTCAAATTTCAAATACTTGTTATTTAATCAGTCATTCATGATTTTAGGATGTAATTTTGTAGTGCTGCATATTTTTGATGTCTGTGTGAAACCCAAGGTGCATCGTCGCTATGTAATAAACTAACAAAGGGTACCAGGGTACTCTATGCGGCCTTAAGATAAAAGCAAACACATCGCAGACTACGCAATTGGTTTTTATTATAGCATCACAACCTCCCTGTTTTTTTCCATCTTAAAAGCTATGCAGCAGGGGTTTTTTTAAATGTAAACCATGCAAAAAATAGCGCTGGTTCCTTTACAACGCATTGAATTAGCTGCTGTGCTATGCTATTTCATTAACTGTGAAGTTTTTCGGTCACTACTCCATTTCACAGAATTAATGAATTATTATTATTCATATGCTGCACAATATCCTTTCTTTTAAATATATACTGTGCTGGTGACTACCTTTAGCTATCTTTTCGTATATTTCATGAGCGCCAATTTTTTTTTTATCTCCCAGAAGCTCCAAGGCTTTCTTAAATTGTTCAAAATCAATCTTTTTACTTCCAGTTGTCTTTACTTTCGCAAAAAGTAAGTCTGCGTCCACCGAAGTGAATTTTGAGTCCAAAAGTTTGCAGTCCTTTAAAATCTTTACGAAAGTCCTACCATCCATGTCTGCAGCATTCTTAGTGAATGCTCTATAAGCGTCTGCTAGCGACATTGGTAGCTGAAAAACAAATCGTAATGGAATAATTTTCCGGTATAATTGTTATTGAGTTGGGCATCTTTGTCCATTCAATAAGTGAGCATGCAATGTGAGGATGATTATGCGCACTATTAAGCGCAGGTCATATATCGCTACGTCATTTCTACGGCATTCATTTTGTATATAACTGGAATCCTACGGGTAAATACTGATGAATTACTAATATAAATATACGCGACAGCTGATAAATTCTGAGCCTCAGCTGCAACAAAATTTGCTAGTCATACGAAGTATTAATAAAAAGCAGAAAAAATCATATTTTTCACTTAGGTTAAGCACCTTTGAAAGGCAAATAGTGAGCAGTCACGCTGCAGTCATCTTTAAATGCCTTTTTTAGCTAATCAAATCATAGTAACATTGAAATGATTGCATATTCTTTGCCTGCTCGCATTCATGCTGCTATTCACGTGACCTCAAGAAAAGATGCTGAGAAACTTTAGCTTACATTATTGCTGCCCAAAGACAACAAGTTTTTTAACATTTTGACAAGCAATTTAGTAATATACTACAATTGCGATACGCGCTGAAAATATTAATTCGAAGCAAATATTACTGCAACCTGCAGTAAAATATCTTCTGTGGCAATGATCTCTATCGTGTACTCAATGTTTTCTACCAATCAAGACCCTTTGCTTCATAATTCTTAGCCAAAGCTACAGTTTCTTAATGAAAATCTTATTTGATTTTTTACTATCTCGGCTCGGTAAGCAGCACAGTAATTCTGGCAGCATGAAGGTAGCCGTGCATAGGCATTATTATTCTGCTGCGGATAATTCCTTAGAGAAAGAGGCTCACATAAGAAGAAGTAGCTAAATACTGCGAGGTATTCATGCCTACTGCTTTAAGGCCACTAGACTTATTTTTTTTTAATTTTTCAACTATCACCAAAAATGCTTTTACATAAGGAAATAGGCAACTTGGTATCATAGCAGCGAGTAACGCATGCAGCTTATATATCTGCTAAAAGACAATTTTACTACTATGCAAGGACTTTAGGCTTAAAGTAAGTTCTCCATTTAAGCACGCTGCAAAAATGTGTAAAGCGACAATTCTGCAGAACCCACCGCGTTCTACAGACAGCTTGCGCTTTTTCAAGGAAGAATAAGTGTAAAATTTGTTTTCCTCTATTGGTGAGGCTACTCAGCTTACGCATACGAGTCGTTTAAAAAGTTTTGATACATTTTATTTAGCCGTTAAATATGTAATTCTAAGTAAAAAAAGCAACTCTTAGGCCTGGTTCACTAGCTTTCCGATATTTTTTCCCTTCGGGATACATCAGCGCTAGGTTGCTTTCAAGCCGTATATAGAAGCATAGACTATATTAGCAGCATGTATTTGCTATTTGGGTTATACTCTCATTATATTTTCTTAAGGGATGTCTGTCACCCGAAGTCACTTACTCCCAAGTAGCTTAAAAAGTATTCTTTGCGCAAAAACGTTTTGAACCGCGCTAAGAATCTATTAACTTCCCCTGGTATAAGACTAAAAAATTTTTCTGCAATTATGCTCTTTTTCATGAAATGCTCAGGTCAACGATAAACATGAAGTTCCCTTCATTTGAAGTATTTTTTGCAGTGTAAGAAATATAGTCTTCGCTCTATAAAAATAATATTCGGCAAATAGGGGGAATTATATGGAAAATGATGCTGCGCATTTATGGAGGTTGAGGTCAACGGTGTCGTTGCCGTGACGAATAGTGTAGTTTCGAAAAAAATAGAAGCGAACGAGCTAACCAGTCTGAGGTTTAAGGCATATAAACTGATACTTTTCATAAATTGACTGAGTTGATACTATAATCGAGACAAACGCAAGCTCATCCAAGACACTTCTTGTGGCGGTTAATAAAGCATTACTCAGAACTCTGATTTTCCCGTGGTTATTGGCAGGATGAAATCGCTAAGCTAGCATATTATCCATGCATACCTTCGTACGGTAGCTTAAGGCCCTTGCCCCTTTGTGACTTTAGCCTTTATATTCTTCGCGCTCTGTGCTGTCACTTTTAAAAAATACATAATATGTTTGTTCTAGTGAAATTTTGAGAAGGATATTGTACGAAGTTTAATGAAAGGGAAATTGGGATAGGAACCTGCAGAAAAAATATCGTGCTTCTTAGCCAAAAGCTGAATATAAAGGCCGACGCTGTGGGGCCCCCCCCTGGGCCTACATCGCAATACGCTGCGAAACACCTTAATTACCAGTGTCTCTGCAAGAGCAGTTATTTATGATGTCAAGGGCGGGCGCAAGGTGCCTACTGAGCAGAAACAGTTGGACTACCCCGAGGAGTATAGGTACCTGGCCCAGTAGGGGGTAATATATAATGCGGGTACAAAAGATATGGGGCGAAAATCCGCTATGAAGAAGCAAATACTTATAGTGTCGCAGGGATGTCAGCATTTCTGTGTACGTAAGCTATCCTGAAGCCTAAGGTAATTCGATTTAAATTTTACCAAAGCCACCTGGATAAAAATAGACAAATTTACCGGGTAAAAATTCCCATCCTACAATTTTTTGCGGACCACGAGGCTAATTTTATCTTGTAGTGGAAGATAGATGATATAAAAACGGAGTTTGACACTTTTTTAATATAAAACTGAAGAGCTATTGTACTGGAAATTGACTGGCCTTCTTTTAAGACTGCAAAAAGCTAGAGTTGGAATGCCATTTTTTGATATGCTAAAAAACGGGAGATCAGAACATCCTAGTAATGACTAAAAATCATCTTTTTTGATGCAACTATGAATGTTCAGTACACAGCATGGCTGCAAGGAACTGCGCTTAACTTCCATAAAAGTGTTGACCTTTGGTATTCTCACTGTAGTACGGCATTAAGAGATGCAATTTCGAATCAAATTTGAATCGGGTCAAGAATAAAAATACAGGCATACAGTCAGGATAGTTGCTATGTACCGCTTCTCATTTATGAACTTTGATGAATATCAATGAACTTTTTAAACACGAAAATATTATGTTATGAATACTGTAAAATTAAGGCCAGCTCAAATTCTGGATCTCAAGACCAGATTGGTTTTCTCTCTAGTACTTGAGAAAAAAACGGTTTCCCAGGTGTAGTACTTACTACAGGTAAAGGAAGAACTGTCTTAATGATATGTGAAGTGAATAGAATATAGGAGGCAAACAGTATCTCCGAAAAACTGTTTTCATCACTCTTAAGCTTTCCAAAAACTACTGCAGCAGCTATTACTGTAGTAGTAGCTGCAGCCAATGATTTCCTTATAGCTAAGCTAATAATTTTATTTGTTCGACATCGCACATTTACAAAGGTGAGCTTTTCAGAGATATTGTAAACAAATAGTGGCATATAAAGGGCCCTGTATTCAACTAAAGGCTTACCTTACAACTAGCGTGTGCACAGTGGCTCAATTCATATGTGTTGTCTATTGAATATAATACGCTACCCCAGAAGCTTCTTTTCAGTACCACTCCAAAATGATACATCCATTTAGCAGGCATTGATCCTCATCAAATTCGTTTCAAAAATGTTTTCAATTTCTTTGAGTCCTAGGAGAATATTTCAGGGGAACCTTGAGGGCAAGATTATGCGGCAATGAGGCATTATAAACAATCGGATCGGGAAAGCTCATATTCTTAATAATTCGACCACACCTTGAAGTCTTTTTCTAATAGTCGCTAGCTTTTCCACGTGGATATATAATTTAGAGCGCCGACTTAATGGCATCATCCCTCCACTGCTTGCATCAGTTTTGGACTTATGCTTAACAGACTTTGGAGTGACTTTTATATAAAGTGTTTCTAGTGTATTACCTCCAATTAGATTATCTTTACTCCTTGCTTGCAACTGCATAAACTTTCAGGCAAGTCCCAGCAAATTTCGTATAACTGAGCATGAATTAGCTTATACACGCTTCACCTAGTTAACAAAAGTATTCGTTTCAAGAAACTTTTTTCTCCTATAGTTGCCTAGAAAGGTAATACATTACCTTGTTTATTCCTACAATTAAGGGCATTAATTTCAATTAAAAATATAATTTCAATAAAATGGCATTCAACACTTAAAAACATTTTTCAAAAGTTTGTTTTAACTTCAATGTGTATTATGACATCAGAGTCTCCTATACTCATCCAAAAAAAACATTAGCACAGTGAAGTTCTGGACGCTGCGTTTGAAAGAACATAACGCTTTACCCACAAGCTAAAGGATATTCTACCACCGCGTTTACGTATGTATTTTTTTATAAATTTAACAAAAATATAAGTGCCAGGCAAAAAAAAACTTGAAACCCAATTTTAGATATGAATAGGTTAAATTCAAAATGCAGATCCATTCTGATAAAAATACAATGCGAAACAACCATTATAAATATAAGATAAATTCCAATGCTAGCGAAGCACTAATTCAATCCAGCAAGTGCCAAATATGGAGGCTTTCAGGGATAATAGCCATTCACCCACATTGGGTATTCGATGTCACATACCTTCCTGTGCAGAATCATAGAAGTCGTTTATAATTAGAAAACTATTAGAAAGAGAAATCGTTAAAATTGTTAAATCTACTCAAAAAATAATAGATAATAGCAAATCTATTGCATGGGAAATGTTAGAAAATATTTCAAAAAAATCTTCCAGGGGCAATGTTCTTCCACCCATGAATAAATTTTGTCTCCTTGGGAAAGCGTTGCCACCATCTAAATTTTCTTAACACTATTTTGTTAGCCATGGGGTAGCTCAGCTGGTAATAGTCTGTATATCCTTATAATAGGATAAACTGCGGCAATTAAGGAGTAGGTTTCAAGGCTGGTTCACTATCGATTATTCTCTTGCAGAAGCCTACCTCATGTATACTTTTTACGGGTTTTTTCACGAAGCTACAGCGATTTTCTTACTTTCATCGAAACAAACAACCATACAAACAATGCTTCCAGTTATCCATGATAAGAAACAACATGCGATGGTACGCAATGCTTTGGTCATACACGGTGACTTTCTCATTTTATTCAGTACATTAATCATCTTATTCATAATGATTCTTATCTCACCGTCAAAGTACCTTACTTATCCTATTCACTAGTAGTATTATCATTCGCTCCAGTCGCACAGCTTTTAACTTTATATGGTTCTTTCCGTGTGAAACCTCGCGGACTACGAGACATGGCGAACTATCGGAGTGGATGCTTTCATCGATGGAAGTCTGTAGAAACTGCACGAAAAACCTATACATTATCGTTTAATCACACGTGATTCAAGAACGTTTGACAAGAAACTACTAGTCGTGCGTGCAACTTTGTGGATAACCTTGCAAAGGACTGGAGAAACGTCTATGAAAATGCCCGCCTTGCTTGAAAATAGCAGGTATTATCTTTATATGGCATCGTATAAATGAGCGTATAAAGAGAGATTCTTTGGTGTGTACGCTTATACACTTGTACATCGCAAGGCCTAAAACGTGGACACCTACAGCAAACTGAATTTTTTGCTATATAGAAATGCGCTAAACCATACTATGACAAGGCAAACGTAGATGAATCCAAGATACCCTAACTTGCTACTGCATCAATAATGGCACGCATGGCTTTACAAAAATTCAATCTGAAAAAAGGGAAATTTCATAGATGTTCTACCTCTGAATTATAGGTGGAATATAACACGTTGAATGATGTGACCTGCCACCTTAAATTAAACCACTTTTTGAATCATAATAAGCCTAGGAGCATATTATAGAATTTTCCAAACTTCTTGCCTTTTAGCATTAGACTACTTTATTGAAGCAATACTTAAAATTATGAAATAGAGCACTCCACTAGTAGTTTATTTAGCGAATTGTTAAGGTAAAAGTTTCGATTTTGCACACGAGGAAAGTTCCCTTAATCTGTTGAACATTCCTGGGTGAGCATATAATTTAAAACAGTTTTTGCAAGATATATATGGATATCTTCCTAGAATGTCCTGGATTCTTTGTCTGAGCCAATGCATGTACAGTTGAGACTGAGGGGTAGCGGTTCTTTCCCAGTTTTTTGAGGTTATACCTGCGGAATCATTCTGCATTTTATCCTAGGCGAGATCATAAGGAGCAAGCCCATGAATAAAAGTATTACCTAAAATGGTATGTGCTTATAAGTTTATTGTGAAGAAGAAAAAATAGCGCTCAAATAGAGCTTTACTGTACATGCAGCAAAGGCAACGTGGAATGACCAAATAATTGCCAGATGCTCTTTTATAGACTTTTTTTCAATTAACCCGATGTTCTTTCAATTAACCCCACGTTTTTTCTTGCAATCCGGGGGTTTTTCCAACGACTAACTCGGCGTTTTCCAATAACCCTTTCGTTTCAAATAGTACCATCCAGGAAAATTTACTCACCTTGTAATGTACAGGGAGTGACGCTGTGCATTGTCACCAATAATGCGCTACATATAAAATTAGAGGCCGTTCTCTCGGTCAGCAGCATAAAATAAAAACCTTGTTAAACACGGCGTATCGGAAGATATTAAGCAGGATCGAACAAAAGGGTTCCCCACGAGGGGCTCTTTTTTGACCTTGAAATTGGATATTTCTCCTCTACTTCATTATCTATATATTAAATACAATGATGTAAAATATGAATAACAAACAAAGTTATAGTGCTCACCACAAAAATTACAGTTACTATTGAGGCCCACAGCAAAAGCTGGTCAGCGCTATCAACACCATACAAAAGCTTGCCCTGCGCGCGCACTAGGCTTTTGCAAACCACCCAAACCCCCCCCTTGTCCCACTGTAGGCTACCCTAACAGAGAGTACTCTAAGTGCAAATTTCCCGAATCTGTGCTTCCCTCCCTTTGAAAAGCAGAGATTCTTATGCGTTTTTCACGGTTAAAACTTCAATCAAATATCCAAAAATGAGTGTGTGCTTGGGAAGTCTTTTCTTTCTTTGAATTTGTCATGAAGGGTTTTTTCCCTTCTTCATTTGATACCGCGGCATCTGCCCACATTTACTGCTGTTGGTCACTATACGTACACTCGATGTAACGACTGTCCTGGTTTTTCATTTTTATTTTTTTTATTGTCTGGGTTATAATTAGAGTATGTACAATTTAGCAACTGAGAGGCAGTAGGGAGTTTTTCCAATCAAGAGGGGCTGACTTTTTAGGGAGGACCCTCGTTTCCCTGCAGGTATATATGTAATGGCGGCTACTCCCTCACTTCCTTATCAATTTCCATGCTGCTGGAGCCCACATATAGCTCCAGAGGGACGTCCTCTCCAGGCGTTCAAGGCTCATGATGAGATACTTCGCCTGCTTGAAACTGATGAGAGGGCCGTTGTTATCACTGGGGCCACCGGTTCCGGGAAAACCACGCAGGTCCCAAAGATAATATTTAGGCATCGTATCCACTCTCATATCCTCATCGCCCAGCCGCGCCGTTATGCAGTGAAGAAGGTGGCCTATCGGTTAGCCTTGGAAATTGAAGGGATGGAAAGACGTGAGTAAGCTTTATGTTTGAAATCTGTTTTTTTTATGAGGTTTAAAGGAAATCGCAGGGATTTATTACCTCCTCCATGGCAAGGATGTAGAGTAAGCATTGTTTTGGTTTTGGCCAGTATTATCTCATATATATATGATTGGCAGCCAAAGATTGTTTTTTTTTGTGTTGGAGAACGGGAGGGACTGCTTTCCGGGGGGAGAGTTATTAGGAAGATTCTTCATTTTTGTAGTGTTTCCGATAATATAGTTGGGATTTAGACGGATTTTTATATCGGAGAAGGGGCGGGGCTTGCAGAAGTAGCTTACGGGAGATATTTATTAGGATATTCCCTTTAATGACAGATTTTGTTCCAATACTTTAGCTAGTGTATATATATGCGAATGATTTTCTTCTCCTCAGTACGCATTTTGATGCTGCTTTTTTGAAGAATCAAGTTCTCCTGCCAATGGGAAGTTTATGTGTCTGCTGCTTTAATAGGGTTTTTTCTCGCTGCGTAGATTTTGGTATTAAATTGCAACTTGCAAAGCTTAAGAATCTCGGATAGGAGTAGGTTCTTTCTTTTGGGAGTGATTGATTGACAAAAAGAAAACGTTTTTTCTATGTTTCCTCTGAAATTTTGGGTTATTTCTAGCTGCTCGATCATAGGTTTTTTTGTTGGAGCATCGTTTTTGCTTCAAGTATGCTTTTTTTGCTAATCCTACATCTGTGCCAAGGGTTGGGTATTTAGCAGGTTTTGCGATCGCGAGGAAAATCGCATAATACTAAACAAATTCTTTAGGCGGAAAGGGGTAGAAGAGAGACAGAGAAAAGAGGGGGAAAAAGAATGAAGGGGGGGAAATGAGAGTGAAAGAGAGAGAAACCGATAAAGCGGCAGAAAAACCGATTAAAACAGCAAAAACACGAGAAAAGCAGAGAAAAACTTAGTTTTACTGCATCCAAAAAATTCCAGCTTTCTTCTATTGCTCATATCTGCCCTACACTTTTAACTTATCAACTGATAGAAGCTACTTTTCTACTTTTCTTCTTTCCATATAACCCTCTTCACAACCCACTGCTTTTCATTTTAAATGATTTTCTCCACATTAAAATATAACCCTTTTTTAAGCCTATGGGCTATTTGCTACCTCTACGTAGTACCTTTCATCTTTCATAGTGTGTGAGTTTGTGCTTTTTTGTGTGTTTCTGTTTGCGTGTTTTTCTGTGTTTCCGTGTGCTTTTCCTTTTTCTATTCTACACTGTTTACCCTACTCCTCTCCCCCCTACTCTCCCAATCCCCACACCCCCCCCCTTTTTTCGTCTTTTAGCCGGTGGTATAGTAGGCTATCACGTGGGTTTTAGCGCCCCAGTGAAGAGTATAAGGACTAGGATAATGGTGATAACTTATGGCTTACTGAGGAAGTATCTTTGCTTTGAAATACAAAGTAAAGGGCATTCAGTGCTCTACAGCGCCTTCATATCTGATAACTACGATGTTGAGATGTACAAATACTTAAACGATTGGAAGTGGACGCATCTGATTTTGGATGAAATCCATGAGAGAGACACAGATATGGAGATTAGTATGCTTTTGCTAAAGTATTTTAGTGCAGTAGGCATGAAATCCGAGAGATTTATTCAAAATATGGTGGGAGGGTGGGGATGGGTGAGGAGTGTGCGGGGTTTTGTATATCTGTCTGTATGTATATATGTAATGTATGTATCTGTGTGTGTATGTGTGGGTGTGTGTGTGTGTGCACGTCTGCGTGTGTGTGCTTATCTGCATGTGTGTGTGTGGCATCCAAAGGCAATCAGATAGAAGCTTCTACTCTTTTGCCTTCCCAGGCTGTAGATCGTACTCAAGGGCGGAAATCGGCGCAGAAAGGGCAGCGACAAAATTCTTCAAGTGGAGGGAAAGTAGAGCCCACAACAGGAGGAAGCTTTAAAGTTATTCTAATGTCCGCAACGATGGCTCCTGATGAGTTTACACACTATTTTTCCAAAGAATCGTTGCTCAAGTTTGAGGAAGAGATGCGAAGAAGCTGTGAAAACCCGGATTCTACTGACTCCAGTGAAGATGCAGAAGATAAAGCGAAAGCTAAAAATGCTGGTTTGTGAGGGAAATTCGACTTTTTTTATCAAAAAATGGGTGATTCTAGCGGATTTTGGGGAGTTTTTTATTGAAATGAGTTGATTGGGTAGGAGGCACTTTAGGGGGTTTAGGGGGGGGGGTAGAGGACTGTGTGTACGTATCTGTGTGTGTGTGTGTGTATTTTGCCTTGTTTGTGGCATTTATGGTGTACACTTTTGTGGCATGTATGATATGCGTGTGTGTGATGGATTTAATATATAAATATGCCCCTGTAACGTATCTTCTGCTTGTTTTTGAAGTTCTTATCTTCACCATAAAAGTGGTGTGTTACTAGTCACAAAGAAGAATGCTGTTTTTAGTTGCCTCACCTATCACGCCTGCATCATCTTCTTGTGCGATTGTGTTGCTGATAATCTGATTCTACACTAAGGAGAAATCCTTAGATTTCACGCTTCCAATTAACTGGTTTAACTGCCCTGAAGATAAAGGAAACCCACGCTACTTTAACCTCGTTACAAACTTAACTATGAAAATTCGCTGCGAATTTTGAAAGCTTTTGTTTCCTTTTAGGGATCTCTTCAATTTTTTTACGTCTATCTCCGGTATAAGTACAGGCTGCAGCTCTCTACTTCTGGGCTTTTATACGTGTGTGTGTATATATAAAAATCGCTCTCTCTATTTCCCTATATCAGTCGCCCTCCGTGTATATATATTAATTTTTCTTTTTTTTTTCTCTCTCACTCGCTCTATCTCCTTATTTCTATTTCTTGGTGTGTGTGTGTGTGTGTCCATCTTCTCATCAGAACTCCTACCTGCCGTCAACTCTGCTTCACCGGTGTGCGTGGCTCCTGTCAATGAGAAGAAAACGTCTAATCTTCAGTTTGATGAGTTTGACTTCATGATGAATGTCCAAAACGACGGAAGCGATTCAAATGATGATTTTTTGATGGCTTCTCCGGTGGAGTATCAGGTTAGTGATTTAAGCAGCCCCTCGTCGTCTTCTGTGAGAGCTTGTGGCTCTGAAACTTCACAAGAGGCAATTAGAGAAGTTGATAAAACCGGAAAAATCATCAAAGAAGCAGCAATAACGCAGAAAAACGCAAGAGAATCTGAGAAAACGCAGAAAAATAGCCAAAGCTCCAGCAAAACCACCTCAGAATCCAACAACGCCAGAAAAATCCACTCAAAAAGTCTACAAAACCCATCTTCAACCCGTGAAGATGAAAAAGAGCGGCAGATGCACCAGGAAAATGCAGTGGGAAACAGCAAAGTTTCACACTCTTCTTCAGATGAAGTGTGTGTTACGGGTGGGGCCGCATGTCGTGAAACAATCACCTGTATAAGCAATAACAGTAATACTAGCACCGGTTCAATCACTCAGCGTCAAGAGGTTCTAGAGGTTGAAGAGGAGCTACACTCTACTGCGGCTGCAGTGAAACCTCCAACAAAACTTCCTCCACACTCAACCCCCCCAGATAAACATCCTCATCTTTGCATAGCATCAGGGTCCCTCTTCAATACCAGTGTACTGTACTTGGATGATATAGCGAAGCTCTTTCAATCAAAACGCCCCTTTAGCTTGATGAGGGTGGTAGGAGGCGGATCAGAGAGAAAAGAAGCAAATTCTGTTGTGTGTTATCCTCCTCCTCCTCCTCGTACTTCTTTCAATGACAGTATCTGCGTTGATACTAATCCAAGTACTGCTCAGAGGCAGCGTATTGTGCTGCTGGATGATTTTAGCGCTTCGAACGAATCGCTTCCTACAAACATACCGGGAAGATCTCAGGAGGTGGAACCAGAGCATACAGATAGCGAATCGTCTCCCAGCAGAAGCTCTCTTCCAAAGAATGCCGAGAATCCCTCTTTTCCTGCAGTAGCTTCAGCGTTTTCAGCTGGAAATAGAGCAAACCCGCCAACGTTTAGCAATGGAGGAGATTCTTCATCATCTCAGGCTGTTCACCACTCGGGAAAAGGCGATTTTCCTGTTGTTGATAAAGATGCCTCCTCCTCGTTATCAAATTCGATGAAAACTTTGGTGATTTCTGGTGCTACTATGACATTAGATCTTTCTGTTTCTGCCTTTTCTCCTTCTGCCTTTTCCTCTTCTTCGAGAAGCAGAGGGTTTCGCTACACTCCCTCCCCCCAAAGTTTCCTAGAAAACCTGTTAATCTGCCGGGAAACCTCTACAAAAGAAACTCCTAAGGAGCTACTTCCTCCTTATACTACTCGTCGCAAGCAACGCCATTCCTCTGCGATGAGCAGCTTAATCTCCTCGTATTTCAATGTCGGCCAGCCGAGCATTCCAAAGTCTCACGGTGTATTGGATAGTATGAGAATCTGCTGTGATATCTGCTTGCTACTATATGAGCTTTTGACTGGGTTCAAGAAGGAGGAAGCTATCTTCAAAGAGCAGCTTTTACGTGGTGGTGGTGGAAGGTGGGAGGTGGGAAGAGGGGGGTGTGTACCGAGCAGTACATCTTACGGCTTTGGTAGGCAAAGTTTTGTTGAAGATGGCGGTTTAAAGGGTGTACATACAGGGCCAGGAGGTCTTCGGGTAGGAGAGAAGAATTGGAGTGCGCGTGGTGCTGGCGGGAGGATTGCTGGTGGTGTTGAAGAGGGCTTTAATATGGATTGCATCCTGGTGTTTCTTCCTGGTGGGGTGGGTTGGAATTAGGGTGGGGGGTGTGGTTTTGGGGCAAATTCCAAGAGGTAACTTTAAGTTTTCGTGTGTTTTATAAAGGTGAACTTAGGTTAAGTTGTTGTTGTTTCCTCAGATATATGGTATGATAGGATTCTCACGAGAAAGTGTGTGTGTGCGGATGGATGGTGAACTTTCCATGCATTTAGCGTTGCTTTAACACTTCCTGTGTACTTGCTATGCTGTTGGTTATTGTGTGTGTGAAGACCCTGTAAGCTTTCCTTCCGTTTGTATTGCAAGGACCTCTAACCTCTCCTGCTGTATGTTACAAGAACCTCCAAGCTCCCCAACACAGTGTTTTTACGCGTGTATGCATTTATGTGTGTGGCGTGTGTATGTGGCTATGTATGACTGCGTGTATGTGACCCTGGGTGTGACTCTGTGACTCTGTGTGCGTTTGACATGCTAAGCACATAAAGCCGGTGGTGTACGTACACTTACTTCCTCTTCAGGTAAAGCAGAGATATTCAGTATGAGTAACTACTTGGAAAACTTCAGCAATCAATTCACTATAATTCATCTTCATGGGCAGTCAAGAGAAGAAGTCTATAGAAGAGTTGATGAACCTCCTCGTGCTGGCACACTGAAAGTTATCCTAGCCACTAATGTTGCTGAGAGCTCGATAACCCTCAAGGGTGTGTTGTGTGTGATTGACTTTGGATTGATCAAGGTTTGTCGGTTGTGTGTGTGTGCCATATGGGGGTATTGTGTGTTGGAGATTGATGCAGTGTTTAGGCTGAGCAAGGCGTGTGATCTATATGCTGGTGGGGCTTATGTTTCCCTTTATTGAGATTTATATGTGTTTGTGTGTGTCGATTTGATGCTGTGAACCCGTGATTCTGTGTGTGAAGAAAGTGAAAGGCTTTTCTTGTGTGCGTTCGTTGTGATGAAGGGCTTCTCTTGTGTGTGTGCGCGAAGAACGAAAGGTTTCGCTTGTGTCTATTGCAAAGAAAGGCTTATTTCTCTTGTGGTGTGTGTATTATCATGACGAACTTTTCTTGTGTGTGTGTTTTGTTGAAGGAATTCTATTTTATGTTCCAATGAAAGTCTTATCTAATGTGTATGTGCTTCAGCGTGGCGAGTATAAAGCCAGCCACTTAGCTACTAAGTATGGATTGTGCTGGGCCTCAAAGTCTGCTTGTGAACAGAGGAAAGGGAGGGTTGGTAGATACACTGATGGGCTGGTATTTCGACTGGTTCCTGAGGAGTTTTATTGTACGTTGTCTGACTTTCCTTCATCTTCTCTTAAGGAGTGTGCACTTGATCAGGTATGCGAGAGTTTGTGTGTTTTTTTTGTGATATGCGCGTGCTTGCTAATGTGGTGTGTGTGTATCTCTCCTGGTGTGTGTGTGCAGGTTGTATTGGAGCTGATGTTGTCCTTTGATGGTTTCTTGAAGAAGCCCTCTCCTTTCTTTCTTCTGAGGCAGTGTTTAGCCCCTCCTGAAGACTTAACGATTGAAAACACCATGTCGCTACTTCTCTCTTATGGTAAAAGCTAAGCCAGCTAGTGTGTGCGTGTATGTCTGTATATTTGTATATGTGTGTGTGAATTTCTGTGCATTTAGTAGCATTTTACCATTGGTTTTTGCCTCGATAATGCGTTTTTCCCCTTGCGCCACTTTGTGTGTGGCATTTAACCGTTTATGAAGCTTAAGCCAATGTTTCTCCAACATGCGATCTTGTGACTCAGTCCTGACCTGATGTATCATACCCACAAGCACACCAACACACACAGCAGAACATATCAACATGCCAGCATAAATACCACCACACATCCAGGCGCTAAGTTGTAGACACGACACACAACACCCCACCAACATACACACATGACGTGCACCCCCCCTCCCCTTGCACCCTCCCCTTACCCATCCCCCACATCACCCCCCCCACTCCCCTCAGGCGCCTTCCCCTGGGAGCTCAAGCTCAAACGAATAGATAGCCTCACCGGTTTAGGCAAATTTTACGCTCTTCTTCCCTGTGAAATCAGAGATTCTCGTATCATCTTCTTCTCTCTTCTCTTTGGGTTTCTGGAGGAGGCAGTGAGTTTAGCAGCAATAAACTCTACTTGGCATGGAACTCTCTTTGAGTTCTCCAATATCCACGTACTTCCAAAGGCTGTAGCCAGTGTGGGAGGAAAAGCTGAAGACCAAGGCAGTTTCCATGCCAAGCAACGCCTGCTTTCGATGCTGAAGACGACGCTGGATAGCCGAGAAGCGAGGAAAAAGTGGGCAAAAAACACAGAAAACGACTTTGTAGCAGATTTGCTGGCATGGAAAGAGTTTAAATCGCTGTTT
>JADHZB010001181.1:7110-18601 GCA_015657535.1 Nephromyces sp. MM_2019 | reverse complement strand
TTTTTTTTTTTTTTTATGTGTGTATATCCATCATGTATAATGTGGTCTACGTGCATTTTTCTTTGCATATATGCAGCATTTATCTTCCTTTGAGGGTGTATGTGTGCATAGTCATTCAATTTCTATATCTTCGTGTAGTGTTTGTTACCTCCCTAGTTGTGTGTATGAACTTACATTTGAGGCATGCAGCCTGTGTCAGAACGGGATATGAAGGATACACACATGATATCCCGGTGTATATACACCCCCCTCTTCTAACGTTCATTTCTACTACGACCCTCCCCCTCTCTCTCTTGATCTACACACTGCCCTCCCACTGCATTTCGCACGTGCTTTTCTCACGCCCCCCCTCACACACAACTTTTTAATTCCCCCCATCTTCAGATCTTTGGGATTATATCAGAGGGAACCTCCCCTTATCTATACTCAGAGGCTGACTCTGAGATCTCTGCTGATGCCCTGAATCCTATCCTTGCCTGCGTCGGAAATTTCAGGCGAAATGTAAGAAATTTGTAGTGTGTATGTGTGCGTATGTGTGCATTCCATTGGTGGATTTTACTGCGTGTGTGTGCACCATTTTGGTGGCTTGTAGTTTATGTGTGTATGCATCCCCTTGATGATTTGTAGTGTGTGTGTATATGTGTGTGTGTGTGTGTGCATTCTATTGTTGGATTTTAGTGCGTGTGTGTGCATTTTTTTCGTTGTATTTAATGTGTGTATGCATTTCCTTAGTCGTTTACGCTGTGCCCGTGTGTGTATCTTCTCACTCGTTTACTATGTGTGTGTGTGTGTGTGTGTGTGCATCCCCTCACTCATTTAACATCTGCATGTGCGAGTCCCTCACTTAGTTCATTTGTTTGTGTGCGCACACATCCCCTCGTTTTCTTCTTGTGTATGCACACCAACCCCCCTCTACCCCCTCCATACACGCACCCACATAGCTCGTACATAGTCATTCTGCCCCTATAACTTTTGTGTGTCTATATGTGTGTTACTACACCACCAGGGCAGTGTACGTACACTCCAGTTATATACACAATGAAAATGCGCCTTTTCCGCCTGCAGGTTAGGAGCACACTCAAACAAATCATCTTAGAAAGATGTAAAAATGTTAAAGATGCAAATGATGAAAATAACACACACACAAACGCGAGCAAAGACAGCATTTTGTTAGATAAACTGATTCATCAGCTGATGACTGAGTGCGACTCGCTTAGAGATAAACATCTTCCTGATGCTAATGTGTTGCTTGAAGACCGAAATGATGGAAGTTTCGTCATTAAAGCAGCCGGCAGGTGGAGTTGGGGGTGGAGGGGGTTGGAGAGGGGGGTAGGGGCGTGGGGGGTAGAGGAAGAAGCGGATGTTGAAGATGATGAGGAACGCGATGGCGACGATAACAAAGATGATGTAGATAATGAGGATGAAGATAACGATGATGAAGCCGAAGAAGATGTGGATGAGGATGATGATGATTTTGAGCAGCGGAACCGCCTGATATCCCCTTCTTTTGGCAGTGTATGTACACTGCTGACTCGTGATTTCATAGCTATTCATCTGAATAAGCAGAAGAACTGACTTTTTTCGCTGTATTTTCAGGAAAGAGATTGAAGCTGAAAAACAGAGAAAAACAGCAGCATTGGAGAAGAAGCTACTGCAGAAGAGCAAGCAAGATGCCCTCATGGTAGGATTCTGTATGTGTGTGTGTGTGCTTGTTCACATGTGGATATCTACCATAGTATGGCTGTATGACTTCACGTGCGTTTTTATCTAGCTTTGTGGGGGTGTTTGATTGTGTGTTTGTTTGTGTGTACTTATGTTCTCTGCTTGTTTTCGTGCTGGCATGCGTGTTGGTTTTTATGCTTATACTTGTGTGTATCCTCTGTTCTTATGTGTGTGTATACTCTCTTATTGTGTGTGTGTACCTGCTTTGCGCTTCTGTGTGTTGCTGGAGCGCTACGGCTGCGCGTTCATATCATAGTCATGTACTGGTTGTGTGTGTGCTTTAAAACCTTCAAACACTTTACTGCCTGCTGTTGAAGGATTTTGATGCTTTCCCTTGAAGCAACAGATTTTGCCCTGTTCCTCACTCATTGGGTGTACATACACCCCCTCGTTGTATGCGTTTTAAACGCGCTTCTTCATGATAATGCTAGTGGATCATTAGTCGTTTCTACTTTCTTCATTGAAGAGTAAAATAAGGATAATTACATCAAAGGACATCTTTTTAGAGACGATATTTCGCCAAAATACGAATATTTCACACACACATGAACACACGCACAAGTACCGTCACTCTCGCACACAGCCACACAAGCGCGCATGAGCGTATACGCATTTTTAGCATGTGCGTGCATACAAGAACATGCACACCAACGCACAGACTCATCTACGCCCACACGAACTCTCTCCCACACGCTCCTATACACTCCCAAATTCTCCCACACACACACGTTTTTTTCACGTAAACCACGCACGCATGCACTTTTTATGCATAAATCACGCACAGAATATCTCTAAGAAAATCACGAAAACCCACGCTTTTTCACCTTTTTGAAGGCAATTTTCCTCTTCTTCAGGCAAAAAAAGCTGCCGAAGCTGCAGTTTCACCCTCTGAATTTTTCATTACTTTCCACAAGGGGAAATATTCTGAGGAGCTAGATGAAGCAGGGATTCCGCTGAGGCTTGCAGATGGTACAGAAATCACAAAATCTGCCCGAAAATCGCTAATGAAGGTACTGGACGTAGTTTAGCCTGAGTGTACATACACTCGCTCAATTGATAAACCAATGTTTTTCACTTCTTTTTCATTAATTTTCACTAGTTTTCGTTTATTAATGTTTGTTTGCAATTTATGCCGTTGTTTTATGCTATTCTTACACCTGTCAATGCGTGTGTTTTTCGTTTTCAGTTGTGAGTGCGCGTGAAGTGCGTAGCCTTTTCGTTCGAATTATGCTTTTTGCTAAACTTGTGGTGTAAGTACACTGCTTTTTCTCTTTGAATGAGCCTGGAAGCTATTTAAGCAGCTTTTTCTACTTTAACCTCTTTGTAGATGTTGGAGAAGCACAAAAAACTACACACTGAATACCTGAACAAACCAATGACTAACGGTGGCGAGCACACACCCAATAAATCGGGTGTACATACACCCGAAGAATCCGTCTAGTTTTTTGTTTGAATTTCTCGTTATATGATGGGAAGAAGCCTTTCAGATTATCGTCTATTTCTTGCAGCCACACACTGGCACTGCCTTGTGAGCCTATGAAGCAAGATCTTCTCTATTGTTCTTGTAGCCGATTTTTTTCACGGCAATTATGCAGTGTGTGCGAGTAATTTTTCGCACACAAGACGCAATTTTTGCTTCATTACAGCCTGAACTGATAAACGTATGAGCTCGTCTCGTTTTTGTGGTATTTGGAATGTTTTTGTGGTGTTTTTAAGGGTTTCTTTGTCTTTTTTTACTGATTTCTCCCTTTTCTTCTCCCTCTTCTTTTGCCTCTTCTGCTCCCACGCCTTCCCTTCGTTCTCCCTCCTCTTCTCCCCTCTCCTTCTCCCTCCACTTCACCTATTTTCGATTTTGTCGCATGTTTGTGATTTTTTTTTTCCTGAAATAAAACAATGCTATGTCAGATTTTTATTTTTCTGCATGGTAAAGACCGGAAAAAATACGTTGATCGAGTAAAAATTGGCACACTAGAGCCTCTGAATGTGCAGCAGACGAGTGCCTTTTGTATGCGATTTCGACAGCTATATACACACACACACAAACACACACACACGTAAAAACACGCACACACACACACACACACACACGCACACACACACACACACACACACACACACACGCACACACACACACACACACACACACACACACATTAAAGATTCTCGTTTACGGGGGAATTTCGTATGTTTTTATGCTTTTACAGCAGTGTACGTCCACGTCTAAGCAGCTACTTCACATGGCAATCATGGGAAGGTATCTCTTTGTTGAGAGCTTTTGTAGTAGCGGGGATTCTCCTTGATGCATGAGGTGTGTGTGTAGATCTTTCTGAAGCCTCTAGAGAGTGTGTGTGCAGCAAAAAAGCGGTTGGAGAGCTGATGCTCCTTAGCTTTAGATGACTAGGAAGCTAAGAAACTCTGAAGCTTCGCTTTCTCATAGTTAAGTAATAACACTGCGGATGCGTCGCATGAATCCCATCCTTCCCATCTTTAGGTAAAATTCATCTTCATCTTATTGCGGTTGGGGCTGTACATACACTTCCAGCACATGGAGTGAAGCTTAGCTTTATACGCAGACCTCTTAGCTAGTATTCTCCTCTGAGTACCCTCGATGTGTGTGGCGCAAGATTATCTCACTAGAATATGATGATCATATTGTAAGCTGAGGAGCCTGTGTGCGTGTGCGCCTATTGGGGTGTGTGGCTATTTCTTGAAGTCGGTGTGTGTGTACATCTCGACAAATTTACATCTCTGCGTATACTAATCCCGGCACTTGTGCGCCTCACTACGCTACCGCATGTTTATGTGTGTGCGTGTGTGTGTATGCAGCTGCATCTGAATATCACGGTCATGTTTGAGTTGCGTGTGTGTGCTGCGTGTGTGTGCTGCGTGTGTGTGCTGCGTGTGTGTGCTGCGTGTGTGTGTCGCTTGTTTGCGTATGTGCGTATGTAGGTGCATCTAGTGATGGTTATGTTCGAGTTGTGTGTATGTGTGCTGCGTATGTGTGCTGCGTATGTGTGTGCGTGTGTGTGCTGCGTCTGTGTGTGCGTGTGTGTGCTGCGCCTGTGTGTGCGTGTGTGTGCTGCGCCTGTGTGTGCGTGTGTGTGCTGCGCCTGTGTGTGTTTAATGTTCTTTTCCCAATGAATAATGAATGCCGTCAATAGATAACACACAGCGTTGCATAGCTTCTTCCTAAAGGAGGCCTTTGAGGCTCCCCCTTGTACCACCCGAAAGCTTCTGCAGTTTCGTCCGCATGTTAATACTCCCCAGTCCATAGCCAAAGGAATAACTGTGCGTGAAGGTGTACACACACACACACACACACACATCTGTGTATTTGTTTTCGCACTCACATACTCCTTATTAGAGTAATACACCCATACGCACACACAGTTGCAGCAGTACTAATTGGAGGTATGCAGGAATACAGAAAAAAAACACAAAAATACGCATTCTAACTGAACACACACATCAAGCATCTGGGGAATTTAGCGCACACGCATCCTTCAGCTCACACAAGTACACATCCTTCAGCTCACACACACTATATCACACATACAGATATACACAACACACACACACACCCATAGAGACACAACGCATCCACACACAACACACACACATACAGACATAGCGTGCCCGCACACACAACACACCACAACCAATCACACATCTACACACAACGCGCACACACACCAGTACTTCGGCGATACCGATCAACTTGTGCAAGATCTTCATCAACACACCTCTAAGCCTATTCAAGCTATCATCACACACAAAGCACCGCAGAAATCGTAATTTTCTTCACAAAAATCGCATCTTCAAGGAATCTGCGAGTGCATTCCGACGTTTTATTCCTCAGCAGATGGAATTTCATCTTCTTGCATTATAACGGCTTTGGAATCATAGAAAGATGGAAATAAGTGAAATTTTCGCCTTTTGCTGCTTTTAACTCTCTGGCTGCCGCTGTGCAGCGTAAAGTACACGCACACACCACAGGGTAACCCCATTATCTCGGGCAATCGGCTACCACGTGGTTGAAAGTAAGCCCTCGCATTATACATCTTCATATTTTTTTAAAGTAAAAACCCGAAAATTTGATTTTTTTCTACTTCTTGGAGTGTAAGTACACCTATTTTAGACGCTTCATTTTGTTAAAGAAAGAGGTTTTATTTGGCCAGTCATGAGGAATGTCGTTTGTACGGCTAAGATTAGGAAGAATAGAAAAGGATGCCGTTATTTTTGCCTTTTTCGTACGAAAAAATCGCTGTTTTATTAGCGAATCGTATCATTATCCTTGTGAAGACGTGAGAAACGTCAATTTCTATATTTTTCTGCTGATGAGAGCCTCGTTAATGTTGCGTTTCAAAGTGAAAAATACTCGCTTTTTTCCTTGAAATTTCAAACGCTTTTGGGGGGGTGTATAAAGGACGGGGTGTGTATTAGGGGGGGTGAGATGTTTATGAGAAGAAGGGGATTTTGATGAAAAGAAGACGAGTATGAGAAGAGGCAGAGATATAGTGGAAAGAGCAGAGCACTGATTGAAACTATTCTCACCGATATATCGTCGTAAGGAGTCTTATATTTCTTCAAAATTTTTCCTTTTTGTATCTTCTTTACCTAAAAGCTTTTCCTAAGTCTGTACTACTTGTTGCCTACTCGCCCTTAGATATGTGTGTGTTTGTATGATAATGCTGTACAAGAGGAAGGGAACATAAGAAAAGGGGAGATTGCAGAAAAATAAGTAGAAAATGAGGAAAAAAAGATAGAAATGAAGACGAAAAAAAGCTGTAAAGTGCATAGAAACACCACAATAATGCAAAAAGCACCCAAATAATGCAGAAAAACCCCCCATTATTGCAAAAAATACCCGCAATAACATAGTAAAAGACTTTAATTCATCACCAATGCCTTCATCTAAGCATTCCCCGCCTCTTTGCATGCGTAGAAGATGATTTTATCGCTGTTTTCTTTGCTTTTTCTCTTCAACTTCAGCGTGAAGATGGCAACTTCGTGTATAATAAGCTACGTTAAGTGGATACCAAAGGGTTTGCTGGCTGAGCAGCCTAATTTCTATTCCAAAAGCTTAGTTGAAGATGATAACAGCAGCGTTGAAGACTTAAAGCCAGAGAAAAAGCTCATCAACAACAAGAAGAAGCAGAATAAGTGGAGTTCCAAGAATTCTTCTAAAGTGGAGGAATCAGCTTCAAATTCGGAAGAGTAAGTTGCAGCGCTTCATTCGCTGAATTTGCATTGCAGATATATGTTGAGAAAAGTGTGTGCGTGTGCAGTTGACTGTGTTTGTGTGTAAGGTTTATTATGTGTGTATGTGTGGTTCGCTATGGGTGTTCACTATATCTGTGTGTGAAGTTTATGATGTATGCGTGTGCTTCAATATGTATGTTTAGTTGGTTATATGTGCATGTGTGTAGTTCATTAGATGTGTGTGAGGTTCATAATAAGCTTATGTAGTTGCTTATATGTGTATGTGGTTGATTGAATATGTGTGTGCGTATGGTTGATTGTGTGTTTTCGTTGATTATATTTGTGTGTGTTTAATTATATACATGTGTGTGTGATTTTTTTTAAGGGGTATGATGATGCATTGTGTCCTTGAGTGCCTCTTGTTGCTTTGGTTCTAGTATGTGTGTGTGTGTGTGTGTGTGTGATTTTCCTTCTTGTGTGTGTGCATTAATGTTTTTGTATCGATTTACAGTTCGTCTGGGGAAGCTGATGAGCAAGAAGAAATTTTCTCTGATTGGGAAGATGAAGAAGAAGAAGAAGGTAAAATGAATGATAAAGTTTGGAACCGCCTTAACTACTGTGTGTCTGCCTGGGAAATGAGCTTCATGGGCATCTTTGAATGCTTACACAGAACTGTGAGCCTACCTGAAGATATTCTTATGGCGTGTTTTAGCCTTTCCTAAGGATACAGTTTTTTTTGCATATGTGTGTGTTGTGTTACTTCGTGTGTGTATCATAGTGGGGGTGTCATCTTATGTGTGTGTCCTCGTGCATTTTTGTGTGTTTCTAATCGTCTGTGTATGTCATCGTATGCATGCCCCCATCCTTATGGGTGTATTAATCCGCATGTGCTTAGGTATTCGTTTCCGTGCTTGTTGTGTGTGTGCATTCCGTTCTCCAAATTTCCACCTGTGTGTGGGCTTACCTCTATGTATGTTCTTATCTCTGTGTGTCTGTCATAACGAAGCACATCTACTCGCATAACTGCCTCTGCACTTTCACTTCTCTTCTTTGCACTTTCCCCCTCTCATCTCTCTCCTAGTCTGCAGCTGTATATACACCCCCCCCTTATACCCCCCCACTCCCCCCTTCCCTACAGGAGAAGGCTTGTTTACAGCATTGAAGAATGATGGAGAAGGAGCTGCTCATTTTGATGCTTCAATGTATGAAGAAGATTCTGAAGATTTTGAAGCTTCTCGTATACTCCCAACTGATTTGCCTTTGGTGGTCACTTCCATTGAAGAAGATGCAGCCTGCTTGGAGCTCTTCATCTACGATACTGAGGGGGGAAGCTTCTACGTCCATCACGATAATTTGGTGAGTGGGGGTTGGGGTGGGGGAGGGGTTTATGGAGTGAAGTTGGGGGGGGTTTTCGCGTAGAAGGGGGAAAGTGAGAGGGGGTACACAGATGAGTGGGGTGATATTAAGGGAGCACACACACAAGGTTAAGCCTAGAGAAATCCGCACATACCGAGGTGAAAGCTCTGACGGCACACACACACACGGACCCACAAGTCTAAGCCTATCACAAGCCACGCATACCAAGATAAAGCCCTCGAAACTATACGCGTGAGAAGCCAGTGAGGGCTTAAGCATAACACGCACACACTTGGGTAAGAGCTTGAACACACAGATATATCTCTGCCTGTGTATCTCATGTCTGTGTGTGTGAACAGGTTGGAGCCAATCCTCTTTGTATGGAGTATATGTGGAGGCAGAATGAGGGAGAAAACAACCTTCTTTTTTTGGGCTCAATGCAACCAGAGATTGAAATTTGGTGTGTGCGAAGTTCATGAGAATCACCTGCTTCTCAAGAATGTTTTGTGTGGATGAAGAAGAGGATGTAAATTTTGCTTGAAGAGCGATTTCTACGTTTTCTCATCGAATATCAGCTATTTCTAGTGGAGAGTAAGAATTTTCTCTTTCGCTATGTGTATAGAAGGTAGTTGTGGCCCACTTTTTCAGCACAGAAACTAAGCATACACACACACAAACACATTGGAGCAAGGAAATCACACCCACACTTAGACAAAGAAACCATGCGCTCACGTACTCTTTGGCAAAGAAGCCACGCACACACAGGTACGGAACCGAGGCGCATGTAGACATGGATCCCACGCACACACGTAAAGCCGACTCACACAGATAGAGCCCACACACACATACAATCGCATACACGCACACACAAGAACAAACACACACACGCCCACACGCACACGCACACCACTTTCACCTTTTTAGCCTCTCCTAACACCCACTTTTCAGGGACTTGGATTGTATGACGAGTATAGAGCCTCTGTGGGCTCTCGGCCAGAAGAATGCTTCGCCTCCAGCAGGCAACTCGAATGACTCGAAGAAGGGGAAGAAGGCAGAGGCAAAGAAGAGGAAGAAGGTTTTGTGTGCCGAAGCTTCTCCTGCTGTAGAAACGTCGCAACACACAGCCCCTGTCTTATCACTCAATCTACATTCTTTCAGTAGGTAATGAAAACGCAAACTTTGATGAAGCTGATTTTCTGTGTGTGTGGTTTCCGTCTCTGAGACATGGAGAAGCACCGAGAAAGAGAGAGGGGTTTACTCTCAGGAGTTAGCACTCTCGTGTGTGTTAGTCGTGAATCCCGTCTGCACAGCAATTTATATGATTTCTTTATTCTTAAGGCTTGAGTTTTGGGTAGCTGTACGTACACTGCCTTTATCAACTTTATACTGTGTGTGTGTGAGGGGGATTTTCTATGTGCTTTTCGCTTTTTGTATGTTATGCCTAATTTTCGCTTTAAAACTGGTGTTTTGGTATCTCTTTTAGACTAAAACGTGAGTGTTTGTGGTTTTTTTCTGCAGCAATATGCTGCTCAGTGCCTCGCAGGACGCCACTGTGAAGATATGGGATGTCTCTCAGGACAAGTGTATGTACACGTATACTCATCACAATGATGCGGTAAGCATGTGTGTTGTAGCTTGCTTTTGATTTTTTGTCTTTGTTTCTTCTATTGGGTGTGTTTTTGTGTTTTGGTAGGGAGAAAGGCTCAGGGATTATGTGTGCCTGTAGGGAGATTTTTAAGGATTTTGTGTATAGAGAATCACGAAGTTTTTCAAGTGCTTTCGTGCGAATCCTCTATTCAAAGAAGGTCTACATCATTGTTGGAGGCCCACTAGTTACGAATACAGAACTAACACACGCACCATTTGAACTTGTATGTATACAACTGTTTTGTTGTGTGTGTATGATATGCCTACGTGTAGTTAAGCTGTGTGGCTTTTGAGTATGCGTGTGCATGTACGTATGCTCGTTTGTCTTTGCGTGTCTATGTGAGTATTTATGTGGGTTTGCGTATGTGTGTGCACGTGTGCATGTGCGTGTGTGTGTGCGTGTGTGTGTGTGTGTGTGCGTGTGTGTGTGCACGTGTGTACGTGCGTGTGTGTGTGCGTGTGTTTGTGCACGTGTGTATGTGCGTGTGTGTTTGCACGTGTGTATGTGCGTGTATGTGCGTGTGTGTGTGTATGTGCGTGTGTGCACGTGTGTATGTGCGTGTGTATGTGCGTGTGTGTGTGCACGTGTGTATGTGCGTGTGTGTGTGCACGTGTGTATGTGCGTGTGTATGTGCGTGTGTGTGTGCACGTGTGTGTGAGCACGTGTGTATGTGCGTGTGTGTGTGCACGTGTGTATGTGCGTGTGTGTGTAGCTTTGCTTGTGTATGTGCCTAAGTTTATTGGACAATTGCCAGCTTCCAATATGTTTGCAATCTCATTCATCTTATACCGCATGATCCTGTGTGTGTGCGTCAGGTACAGAGCGCCTGCTGGCATACTAAAGAGCCTAATGTTGTTTTGTCTGCTTCTTTTGATAAAACTGCCGTTGTGTTTGATGCTCGGGACCCACAAAGTTATGTAAGGCAGCGGAATATGTAACTAGAAAAGGTGTATATACACTAAATCTCCACTCATGCGATCATCCCTATCATTCATTGAGGCCGCTTTATGAGAGAGAGTGTGTGTGTTTTCTGCAGCTGGCGCACAATCCCTCTCTTTCTTTCTCAGGCCTATTAATAGGGTTTTATGTGTGTCTATTTGGGTGTGTTTTTACTGTATCTGCTAGGCAGTTTTCATCACTTAACGTTGAATAGCATGTAGGCTTGCTGCCTTCGTTATTTTTTCTGTAGTAACCCTTTTTTTCCAGCGGGGTCTTCAGGTGTACGTACACTGCCACATCTTCTGCTAAGTGCACGACAGAAGCTTTGTTTCTTATATTTAAATCAGTTTGAACTTTCTATCGCACACGTCGTCATCTTCGCAATGATGGAGCTATCGCTAACTTTTTTATGCATGTGCGTGTAAATGAGCTTAGAAGTGCATATATAGTAGTGTGCAGAGGATAGTGTAATGGCTTAAGCGTGCAGTATGTAGCAGTATTCGTCGAAGTTGTGTGTCGCATACCCGCTGATATCATGATTTTCATCTTTTTGAGCCTCTTTAGCTTCTTCCTCTTCTTCCTCTTCTTCCTCTTCTTCCTCTTCTTCCTCTTCTTCCTCTTCTT
>JADHZB010001179.1:8065-79075 GCA_015657535.1 Nephromyces sp. MM_2019 | reverse complement strand
CTTTCAACAGCACCTTGTGTGTGTGATATGCTTTCAATAGCACCTTGTGTGTGATATGCTTTCAATAGCACCTTGTGTGTGTTATCATTCGATCCTCTTGAACCTAAAATTTTTTGAGAGGACCTCTTTTTATTGTTTCTTTACATCTTCAGAGGGCTTAAGTTTATGATTCATCTTCCGGAAGGGCGAGTGCATCATTGTGTGAGTTATTACTTTCCTTTTTACTGTGAAACTGAAAAATACGTTGAGGGAGTTTCGTCTTTTTTTCCATGTTTTTCACCTTTTTCTTTTACTGCACTCTGCCTGTCTTCTTAGTGTAAGTACACCTCTTTTTCCATATTTTTCACTGTTTTCTTCGCACTTCCTGCACTTTGCCAGCAATATGAATGCATTTTTGCTACTGAAAATATTCTTTTTTCTTTAGACTTTCTATATTTTTTTGCGATTCTCTCCCAGTTGAGTGATATGAACTAAAGTCTTCGAACACACTTTCCTTCTCTGATTAGGATCTCAAACCTGGAAATATCTTAAGACACAGAGGTTCCGTTAAATTGGCGGATTTTGGGCTTTCAAAGGTACAAAATTGCATCGATCATACACACAGGCTATCCTTTACGTCCTCACCCACCGGCTGTTTTGCTGTTTAACGGCTATTGAGATTTTTTTGCCCTGAAAACGTAGAAACTCAAATTTTTTAATGAATCAAGTCGATTGCTTGGACTTTTCGGCGAAATGAAGACTGTAAAACCCACGTTCGTTCTGAGGGTTTTGAGTAAGCAGATGAAAGCTTCCACCTCTAGATAACCGACTTGGAACTGCTTTAAAACACACAGATGCACACGAGTTATATATCGACGAGAATGTTCAAAAAAGGTTATTTTTGTGTATAAAAAAGCTAAAAATTAGAGCTAAACTAGCTCAGAGTCGAGAGTCACACACGCACACACCAAAGCTTTTGAAGTAAACGCAACTGCTCAGTAAGATAAACAAGGAAAAGATTAAGAATGCAATGAAGATCTACTCGCAGCTTTTTCGACTGCTGTTTGGTTGTGTTTGTGTGTATGTATGGTGTTTGTATGTGTGTGTGCGTGTCTCTATCTTCGGGTGTCATTATGTGTGTGTGTTGATGTTTGCATGTATGTATGAGTCTTTATCTTTGGATTTTACAGTGTGTGTGTGGTGTGTGTGTATCTTGAGGTGTTACTCTGTGTATGTGTATTGTGTGTGTGTATGCGGTGAGACATGTTTTGTGCGTGTGTGTATGTGTAGTTTATTTTCATCAAAAAGTCTGTTTTTCCTTATTACTTTTTCCTGGGAGTCATATCTCGCAAAGTGACGTTTTCTCATGAAAAATGATGAATTTTTCTGTTTGTGAAGATGGTGAAAGACGAAGACTGCGCAACCTGGAGTGGAGGTGGCACAATTTGGTATCATGCACCGGAGTGTGTGGAGCACTGCCTGCTAGATACTCAGCCTGTACCTCTTGGAGGGAAGGTGAGTCAGTTTTTTCTATGTTTTATTTCGTTTGAGAAGAAGAGGAAGAGGAAGAAGAGGAAGAAGTCAAATAGAGAGAAGAAGACGCACAGAAAGAGAAACAGCGGCAAAAACATCGAAAGCCGAAAAAGGACGAAGCATTTAAATAAAATGAAGAAGAAGATGTATGCGCGGCTGCTGTATTAGGCCCCCCCTTAATGCATACTCCATACTTTTTAGGTGTATGTACACTGCCTATACTTAGTTACACCTAGAACTCCTTCCAGATGATGCTCGCCCACAAGTTTCATTGTCTTGTCATGATCTCATCGAAAGCTGAAAGCGGAAAACGCTCACAGTGGGAGGCGGATTCTTTCATATTAAGCAATCAATTGGTTAACTGTAGAGTTTAGTAAGGATGGAACAGTTTCTATGCTTTTATCGGTATTTATGAAGCAGTGTGTGTAAAAAGGAAGTTTTTGGAGATATCGCAATGATTTCAATCGAAGCAGAATCACATTGCAATATAAAAAGTGTGAAGACGATACGCTAAGTATAAAACTGGTTGTTTAATGCCTTATAGTTTATATAGCCTCTAGTGCGAGTGTGTGCTTGGAAGAGATTTCTACAGTATTGATACGGTGTACTTACACTTTGCACTTCAAACTGCCTGATAAGAGGAGAATATCTCGCTATTTCGCTGGACTAGAAAAAGAAGCTGTTGTTGAGGTGATAAAGCTTAAGAAGCTGCTGCTCATATAGTGTTGCACACAAAGGCTAGTTCATGGTCAAGTAGTATGGATTAGGTCGTAGCTATAAATTTGTGTGTGTGCGTATCTCTGGGTTTGTTTTTATATGTGCGCGCGTGCCTCCGGGTGTGAGTGTCAATATTCATTTGTGTGTCTTTTGATTTGTGTATGTATCGTTGTGGGTGTGTGTTTGTGTCGATTTTTATACATCTCTATATTTGTACGTGTCGATGTGTGTCGATATATGTGCATATTGCTATTGCACAGTCTATATGATTTTGCGTGTCGATCTCTTAAATGTATATATCTGTGTGTGTTTCTGTCTCTACTGTATCATTTTCTGTGTGTGGCTACCTCTCTCTACTCGATCACTTTCTGGGTGTGACTCCCACTCGCTGATATATCATTTTCTGTGTTTGACTCCAGCTCTCCACTATATCCGTTGGTGTATTTACACACCTCGCCTATACCATTCTGTGCCGCTCTATGCCTCTCTTATCTCTGAACTTCTTTAATATATGCTAAAGGCTTGGAGATCGCTGCTGCTCTCAGCTCTGTTTGCCTTTAGTCCTGTATGCGAAGCAATTTGTGTGTGAAGATATCTATAAAAAGGTGTTTTCTAGCGTGATTTCTTTAATCGAAGCGATTTGCTTGCCTTTTGTATTTGCCAGTGCAAACGTCTTGTTCTGCGGTTCTCTTACAGACTCAATGTATTTATTCACTGCTTTAGTTAGTATACAACAGACACCTCAATTTAGGTTTATTTGCTGTATGTGTGTGTGTCAAATCTGCTCTTCTTCGTATAGATTGATGTATGGGCCGTTGGATGCATCCTCTATGAGATGTTATATACTCGGTAAGCTTTTTGCCTCATCGTGCTTCTACTTTAGTTTTTAGTGTGTGTTGTTTGTGTATATCATTCGTGTGTGTGTGTGTGTGTGTGTGTGTTTGTGTGTGTGTGTTTGTGTGTGTGTGTGTGTGTGTGTGTGTGTGTGAGTGTGTGTGTATTTGCCAGTTTTTAAAGATGATTCAGTACCAAGGCATCAATCTACAGTGAAAAGGCCTGTGTACGTGCGCGAAAAAATTTTGTTTTTTCAGGCGTCCTTTTGGTCCTGCTTATGGCCACGGCCTAGGAAATCCTGCAGGTGCTTCCTCTATTACTGCATGCCTGCTCAATAAACTTTTTGTCTGAAATATGTAGGGCTGTTGTGTGTAAACCTGCTATTTCTGTTGTTTTGAGGGTGTATCCATTGGATGTTAACACCCACACACATGCACCCAGTTTGATGTCAACTCACACACACAATTACTTGAAATATCGAGCAGATAAACGCACAAATTTTGCGTACTTACCGATAAAGGGCCATATCATACAAACGATGTTTTTCTAGGCTTCTCACTTGATAGCCGATGTGTGTGCGTGTGGTGTATAGTAAGCTTATTGACTTGGAGTACACATACAGCTACCTCTTCTTTCAAAGCTACAGAGTAACGCAGTAGACACTCACACTTCATCCTTTATGTGGCTCTGTTTAAGATGTGTGTGTTTAGTGTAGCTTCAGCTTTATATTGCTACGTTTTTGAGGCAATCCTGTCGAGTGTATGCGCGAGTTTGCGCTTTTCTTGCTATCCTCAGTATATCAGGGGATATTTTTGAGTTAGAAACGCACTTTTTGTGTGTGTGCGTTTCTTTTTCCTTGCGTTTTTCACGTTTATTAACCCTTTTCTCTATCTTTATCGATTTCACCAGTGTTCTCTTGCTTATGTACCCTAAAAAACGCTCCTTTATTTTTTTTCTTCCTCATATCTTGTTATTGTCCTCTGTTTCTTTCATCTTAGGAACTACGTCTTTTGTCACTTCATTTCTTCTCCTTCTCTCTTTTTTCTTCTTTTTCCTGACATTATGTCTGCTTGTTCTGTTGCTTTATGGCTTATTTTTTCGTTTTATTTCTAGTGTTTTTTGTGTTTTCGCGGTTTAATTCTTTGGTTCATTAAATGTTTCTTCTTCCATGTATTAGCATATATGCGTTTCTTTGGTAGAGTTCAGAGCTAATTTTGGAATATACGCATCATCTTTCAAACGCCTGAATTTTCTCTTCTTTTTTGTCTTCATGGCACTCTTTTTCCTCAACTTGAGGATACGAATAAGATTTTTTGTGGTATTTCTTTAAGAAGGAGTCTTTTCGCCAGATATCTACTCTTCCGCTGTTTAAGTTTCTCGTGTGATATATTTTTTTAAGGGTATCTTACCTTATCCCCTTGTTCTTCCGCTGTTGTCTCTTTTTATCGGCTTTTTGCTAATCGCAATGCTTTTTTTAGAAGGTCTGCTCAAGGAAATGAAGGCTGGAGTTACTTTTCCAAGCGAAATAAAGGTTTCAGATCTTTGCAAGGTATTTAACCTACATGTGTGTGGAAATTTTAATAGCTTCAGGCGTTCGCTGGAATCACCGATGCGTGTGTTTTTTTTTTCTTTCATCTCTTTCATGGGAGGATATAGCAACAAATACCTCAATACTTTTCCCATACAATAGTTGTGTATTATTAGGCTCAAAAAATACCGTTTTTCGTCTGCTTTCGTTTTTCCTGCTTGAGTTTTGCGAATCCCCGTAGTTTTTGAATCGATTGAAACAATTTTTCAGGACTGCATCACCACCCTACTCCGCCTTAACCCTGCTACGAGACCTGATGTCGAAGAGGCCCTTCTTCATCCTTTCATTCAAGCAGCCGAAGAATATGACAAGGACCTAAGTATACTAGGAAGGGTTAAAACGTAGATACCTAACCTGTTTCTCCGAGGATAATTTTTCAATTTTCTCAAGAAAAATTATGTTTTAAAAGGCCTAGAAAAACTTCACGCACGCAGCTCTCTGAGGAAGGAATGACTGCAAGACCAGAGGAGTCTTCTACGCAGTTTTTTCGTATTGAAGTTCTACTGTCACAGCTATTAAAATATTGGAGCAGAAATAATAGCACATTTATTCGCGGTATCAAAGCTTTTTTTGCAGTGCAAAAGCAACCCACATTGATGAGCCTTGCTTAGCGAATAGCGTTTTCTAGCCACTTATCATCTAACTTTTCTAGGCCAGCTCTCTTAAATGCTGCTCGCTGAAAGACTTTAAAGACGCAGCAAAAAGCTCCTGTTTTAACCGCAGTTTGCCAGGTTTTACTGGCTTATTTGTTTGATTCTACTGTACTGATTGCATTTTTCTTGAAGGAACCTTGAAAGCGGCCGCAAGAGCGCGTTACACTTGGCATCCCAGGCGAGGAATTTGCTTTTTAGTGGCGGCGCATAGTGTTGCGATACAATAGGTACTTCGTTAATCGTTTGCAGTCCTGCTTATATGTACTTTCGAATACGAGCTCAAATTCAATTGAATAAGGGAGAACATCCCTCCATGTAAAAGATTAAGTTCCTCCAAATAAGAGCTCAAAGCCCTCCAAATTTATGGAGGCTTAAGGCATCCGCGAAACGGCAAAGATTCGTTGCCTACGTGACTGTAGTGAATGATACTCGCCAACACGCAAGAGAGGCTTACTCGGTCAACCATAATAAATCCAAGACTAGATTTTCTCTAAATTTTAATAATTGCTGAGAATCACAAATGCTGCAAAGAATTGCATTGCTATGACTTTTAAACCGCAAGAGGAGTTGATCCGCATATCTAATAAGCTTGCAAGAGGAAATAGAACTTACAGTCTGAATGTCTAATCAAATCTTTTATTTTAAATTATGAGTGATTGGTGCACGCACTGCGCCTGCCGTGCTGCTAAAGGAGTTAGACTGTACGCACGCTACCATTTAAGATATAAACAGTTCATCAAATACGAGAAAAAATCAACTGAAAAAAATATTTCATTAAGCAATCAAAGAATGGATTGATATTAATGATATACCCACTCTTTGTGGATTTCGTAGTAGATTGCTTTTAAACATGAGAAACCGCAGCTTTTTATAAAACTGCTCTAAAAAGACTGGATATTTGGTATTGTTCTCAAATTATGCTAAGGCTTTCTTGTCAGTAAAAAAAGTTTAGGTAAATTTGATGAGTAATCTTTCGTATCACGCATATAGCATCCTCTGCAGGGTGAAGTGAGAATATACGCATCTACATGCAGCTGTAAGGGATTAATATAAATGAGAATGATTAGGTGAGCTTTTCATTGCGATGGGGTGGCCCTGGATGACCGAGATATTGTAGTGTCTTATACTTTTCTATTGAAACAGGCTATGCGTGCTAATTCGCGGTGATTCTAAGGCGAAAGTAAAGTTAGAAACTTTAGTTTCAAGCAAAACGTTACCACCTGTTTCCAAGACTTCTTTTTTGGGCTGCCGAATAGAAGGATGGAGAGATTCAGAGATTAAGGGATTAAGGGATGAAGAGATGTACAGATGGATAGATTAAGGGATGCACCCATGTAAAGATTGAGAGATGAAGGAATGATTCTTACCGGCAAATACATTCCAAACCAGCAATTGAAAGCAACTTGGTTATTCATCATGGCATGAATGGCGAATTTACCCAGTAGAGGCATTTTTGATGTATTGTCTTGCATCGTACTGCTGATTATTGGTTGTCTGTGCAGCCATGCACGAATTTACTGCAGCATAGAAAAGCATGCAGGCCAAAACAAAATTGCGCCGTTTCTGAACGCCGTAGCAGACCTTTAGAAGCGGTACACGCTGCTATACGCATACGATTTAGATTTATTCGTTCAAACGCTTAAAGCTTCTATTGAATAAAAAGTTGCAACATTGAGTGTATATATATCTAGCGGGAAAGAGAGACTTGAACCTTCGGAAAAAAACTGGTTGTTCTACGTGGTTGCTGCATTGAGCGCACATATATTTAGCATGGAGAAGCTTGAACTTCCAGCTCCGGCAAAAAGCGCGATTTACTTATTGAATGGGGACCAGACTTGTTCTAGCAGCTTGCATATATGAGAATTTCCCGTAATAAAATTATAAATCGCTTCTCTGGCCGTGGTCGAATTTTTGATGTTTTTCCGACGACTTGTAAACACGGGCAAAATTTTACGGATAACATGGGGTATTTGGAAATCCTTAATAAATGCAAGTAAATATTCCCCACTGAATACCTTAAGCGAATAAAGCATTTTGGTGAGTTAATCGGTTTTGATGTTTTCTACTGGAATCTGCTTAAAATGCACACAGTACCAAAGGCTTTATATATGAGCCTTTTTCATATTATCATCTAAAAAAGTGTCCTGGCTTTCGGCTGACTAGAAAAACTGCCATGAGAATTTACTTTTGAATTTTAAAGCTCAAAAAATTGGTTTTTTTTGCAGCGTAGCCCTGGAATATTGAATTAAGCAGGATTTTCGAGTCTTTTACTTGACCTTTAACTTTTTTTTTGTTTCAATACTTCATGCTGATACTAGCTTCCTCTTTTGACGTAATTATCGCATCTGTGCAATTGCGAACTCTCCTTATATTCGCATAAGTTGCGTGTGAAGAGATATTGAAGTGTAACAACTATCTCGACTGTATATTTATTATCCATCTCTCGCCAAATAATCTCCACCTGCGGCTTCATCTCTACCTCTGTTGTAATAATCTCAATCCCTATATCAACCCCTAATTTAATCCCTAGTTGATTTCCATCTCTAGTTTAATCTCTCTCTCTAGTGCAATCTAGCTATTGTAGTAATCCCCCCCCTCTAGTTTAATCTTCACCTCTTCTAGAACCTGCAATAGCATTCTGTGTGTCAGTTTTACGCTTTTGTTTGTAGAGCAACTAATGCAATGCGTTGCAGTGTGTGCTTGCGCCTCACCGACTAACCACATTGCCAAACGCTTTGGTGGCTTATCGCAAAATGAATTTTCGCGCCCTTCAGATTTACACCGCGGCAACTTGCAACTTACTTCCGCAGCAGCAGAATTGAGTCGCACACACGTAAAAGGAGACCCACCCAGGAAGAATGAATTTTATCAAAGCCTGAGACTAGAAATACAACGCAACTAAATGATCTCACGTCCTATCATGGGAAGACATCGTCTGGAAATAAAAGAAAATTGATGAATGTGAAGAGGTTCCCCGATTTTTGGGGATTTTGCGAGGTCAGATTTGGTGTATCATACTTTTGCTGCAGCCTCCTCTAGGCTGCCATCTTCGCTTTCATGCCCTTATTTCTAGCTCCTAAGTATGTTTTAAACTGTATGTTCGTGTTTTACCCTCTTTGTTTATGAACCCATCTGCGCTACCATTAATGCGATGTCTTACACCACCTTTAGACTGAGCGAAATCATCATCAGGTACTCTGAAACTGGCCATTCTAGTAGAGGGTTGCGTTACTACTTCCGCTTCTTACTTCCCAAATGGAAGCTTCGCCATCAAAGTGTGACAGTAAGGACTGTTCATGAACAATTTGAAGAGCCTTCAGCTACCTTCAAGTATTGCAAGAGTATAGATCTTGCCCTGGACGGCATTGAAGATGATGCGCTCAGTATATCCGAAGGAGTAGGAGAATCAAAGGAAGGAATGAACGTTTCCAGTCATGGGGGAAAATCTGAAGAAGAAAATAGTGCAGAAAGAAGGAGGAAAAAGTCTGGGACTCCTTCACCATATGAGGTATCCTTGAAGGAGCTGACTCCAAGAATGATTGAGGAAGTAATGGATCTCTATGCCAACTCAGATGGGGATAATAGGCATCTTCGCCACGGAGGCCCCAAGGTCTGGTCTGAGAGAAGGAGCATACAGGTATTATGGGCTTCCATTGAGGGTAGCATGACGGAAGTAACTGGAGTTCATCCTTACATATCAGGGGAATTTCCTTACTTCATCATAGCTGGGGGCTTTTTTTTCTGCCATTGCAAGGTTTTATATTTTCCGTCAATCTGCTCAGATTATGAAATCTTGAAGAATGTGTAGATAATTTGAAGAGAAGCCAGAGACTTGTATGTTTTTCTGTTTTAATTTGGTCAGTTTTTAAAAAGGAAGTACAAACTTGTACTTCCTTTTTAAAAACTGACCAAATTATGCGGTTGCTTATAATATTTCCAAGTTTTTGACAGGAAGGAATTTGCATCAAATAGTTTTAATCTTTAATTACATTCGAAGCCTTAATTTGAACTTCAATTTTGACTGAGGGCTGAGCGAGTTTGTAGCGATTATTGGGATATTGGCCTTCTCACCTTGCTTGCTGCGCTTAATTTAAAAGTCATGAAATTATTTTGTCTGTTGCATGACGATGGGAAGCCTAAATGAAGGAGGAATTCTCATGTCGCGCTGTATAAGTAACATTTTTATCGAAAGGCTAAATTATAACATCAAATTTGCTCCAAATCGTGGAAACTACTTCTTCAACTATGACCGCTACTCGATGCGCGCACATGCAATGGTATTGGCAGCATATCTTTGCAGCCCTGCCACGATTTAATCTAGGCGATTTTCAAACATATACATAAACTGTTCTAGAAGAAATATGCGTGTTTGTATGAATTACATACTCTACCGTCTTTTATACTTGTGACTCATACATTATTTCAATTCGCACCATGCAAATTACTACTTGCTTTGATCTTAATTCCTCACTATCCTATCTTTCAGGGCCTCTGGCAGCCGTCATTGCATGGGCAGCTGAATGCTTTAAAATGGTTTCATAAGGAAAAGCCTTCTTTAAGGCTTCCAAAGTACTCAGCTACTTCTTTGCAGCTTTCGTTGCAGGCTATAAGAGGAGAGGGTCGCTGGGGCAGCGAAAATGAGTACCCAAAGGGTTGGGATCAAAAATATCTTCGCGATGTCTTCATGAACCCATTTTTGAGCAAGTAATCAGCCTGTAGTCATACCTGGATGATTACGGCATCGTTCTGCCCGATTTTTTCTGTAGCGATGATATATTCATCGGTCAGTGATGCAGCTGATGAAAAAGTGGATCGAAATTGGTTTTATGAGAGGTTAAAAACTAGCTAGTATCATTTGTCTGCGGTGAACTTGAACTGCAGGCACTTGTTTAATGAACTGTAAAAAACGGTTTTTGATGCAGTTTAAGTATGAGTCTTTTATGAAAGCGCAGTCCTGTTAATAAAGTATGAAATATTATCTGAGAAATCTATTGTTTTAATTAAGGGAATGAATGCAGCATCATTTATGCGAAGATTTTTGATAAAAATCATTTAGTGAACTTCAAGCATTTTCTTTTAACGCTGATACAACAATGAAGACCGCTATAATTAAGGGATACGCCAGAAACATATTTTCACATTCCTCATGCCAAATGTGTAAGCGCAATAATGTTGATCATTCTGTGTTATAATATATATTGTCTAATTTCACGCATGCGGGGGCGTTCACTGAGTAAGTCATATAATGGAATTCTGATGAAATCCATAAAATTACAGTCTTTAGTTGGCTCAAAAGCATAATTTCACAAAATTGAGGGTCTATCGATCTGCTTGGTCGACTAAAATAAGTACTATTGGTTTACTCTACACAAGCATACCTAAAAAAGATAAACGAGATCTTTTCTTCTTGTTCTTTGGCTTCCGTCGTGTGGTGCACCTTATCCAATGAACCTGGTGATGAGGTGCGTGCAAAAATATATTCGTTCCCATGAACTTACGCGGTTTAGCGCTTCTTTTTGCAGCTCTCAGTTACTAATTTAAGAGAAAACCAGAAGGTTCCAACTATTTTAATTGCTCGTACATCTTTTTCTAAACACAGGCAACCAATAATTGGGTAATTGAAGTGTTTTAGATGCCATTTTATACTTTTTTTGCGAATATCTAATACCAGGGGTGAAGTTTTTCTTTATCTCAAGCTGAAATGGTAGTTTCTATTTGAGATTTAACTTGATTCCCCCTTCTTTCATTACCTTTTTCATTACTTATGTAGCACAAGGCGCAATTGAATAGTGTTGCATTTCGGCGACGAAGCCTTGACACTTTAATGGGAATATCTTTGCTAGTATAAGTATGCTCATCGTCAGACGATTTCGCAGAAATCATTCGCTTACTAAAAATAAGCATGCTATTATAAAAAATTCGAGTCCCTACCTACCAGTAAGTTGATGCGCTGCCTATGACTCTAAACGGTTTACCTGTGGGAATTTCTTTTTTAGCATAAGTTTGCTCCCAAATATGCTTTCTTCTGCAAGTAAAATTGCACTGCTGACACCGAGGTACCATAGTAATATTCACGTTGAATAGTAATCAAGGAGCTTGATACCTACCTTTCTATTGCTTTCATGCTTCAAGTATGGTTTGGAGGTTCACACCTTTTTATCTCAGTCTCTGTTCTGCCAAATTTGCACATTTTACTCTTGCCGAATTCGTACCCATTCTTGGATTGAGCCCGCGCATACCACTATGTTGCCTGTTTTTTAACAGAATTCTTGATGTATGCGCACCTCTGGGAATTGTCCCTATATACGGGAATAGTCTTTAAAATGCAATTTCAGCTCAATGCAGCTTATTAGTTTGACATGGATACAAGAGTATGTTCCAAATCAACAGCTTCCCATAATTTCTAGTGCAGTTATACTCTGCTCCATGACCTCGTTGAGCTTGTATATTTGCGCAAATTTATGGAATAATAATGGCTTTAGACCGTACATTCTAGCGATTAGGAAAAAAAGCTCTAATTTGCCTTTTGGTTTTTAAAGTGTGCTACCGAAAATGAGGCCCCAAGAATGTCAAGGCGTTTAAACCTTTACCGTTATCAATGCAGAAGATATTGTTTTATAGAGGCCTCCGCAGAACTAGGCAACGTATTGTGTGGTTTATCACATGAATTTTAATCATATTTCGTAGTGTCGAACCTCCAGTTACAGGGGAATGGATCGCGCACACAGAAAGTTAGTTGCACATGCTGATCGTGTTTTTTTTTCTTCCACCCAATTAGTCCAGTGTAAAATTTACAGAGCTGTTTTGGTAGGTGCTTTAGGTAGTGAAAACTTCATGTTACCTCTGGAATATCATCGCGGTGATTCCTTTTGAGTAGAGAATTTTATTAGACTCCGTCATTTAACTAGACTTGCATTTAGATGCGTAAATTGGGGTATATACCGCATTGGAAGAGTTTAAACACGGATAATAAACCAGTGTTTTGTCCGGATATGATCATATCCTAAGCGTGTGAATAATGTAGCCTTGCGATTTCACCAAATTTTTAATAAATCAAGAAGATACTATAGGCGGTGGTATATCTTGTGGGTGTTACAAGCCGGATTTTTCTTCTAAGCAAGAAAAATTGCAGGAAAAGGCGTCCGGAATTGCAAGTAAACGAACTATAAATACGTCTTCGTAGGCAGAAAATCTTAGGGTAGTTCGCTGCACCTATTACTAGAAAAAAGTGCCCTCTGCAGGGATTTTCCCTAAGATTACAACAAAATTATAGGCTAGAACTAAGGGATTAAGCTAAAATATCTTTGCCGTTGGTTTACAAGCAATTCCACGATTCTTGTGAACTACCCAGTGCTGCACCACTTTCTCTATTTGCTCCTGATATTTCTCATGAGTAAGAAATATTCCAGTAGGCATTTTAAAGGATGGAACTGCTTCATAGCAACATTAGATTAAATATGTTAAAGCGGAGTTTCTTCATAGGAATATTACACTAAATGTCTTAAAGCATTAAACTGCTTCGTGATAACATCACAACTATGTTAAAGCGCGAAACTGCTTTATCACCATATCATGAACTGCTCCTAAAGCACAAGTACATTGCGTACGTAAATATTCTTTGCTATTACCTCACAGACAAAATTACTCCTACGGATGTCATTCAGATTCCGCGGTGGACAAGCTGTGAAGCTTTTGTTATCACACACACACCAACACTAGAGTGGGTCTGAGCCTCCGGCAATGGTCTTAAGTGTGTTGTGCAAAGCACACCTACCTCTGTTCACTGCGTATTTATTGCGCATCAACTACCACTGTATATGGCACCTAAGCGCATGCAGTATATGCGCTGCTTCTCAACATCGGAGAGTCAGGTCTAGGCAGCACATAAACTAAAGTATGGTTAGATGATAGTAGCACGCGTTGCGGGCGACATCATCTCGGTGACCTCAATTGCTATGGATCGAGAAGCGGTAACGAGCAAAATTGCATCACAAATTCCCACCTTATTCTTTACTTTTCCTAACAATCCTCTTCTCCCATAGAGGACTACGTCAGTGCGCGTCTGGAACTTTTCTCCACTCACACGTCCTCTACCTCACGCCATCCACAAGGAAATACGTCTGTCGTTTATTATACTCTGCAAATGCATTGCGGTAGCAGCTGATTAAAAGCGGTACCTCTCACCCGTTTTTCTCTACGTGCGTTTCACCCCAAAGCGCACATTTTTCTCCGCCTGGAAGACATCCCTTATTTGACTGTTTTTTGGCGCTTTGAAGAGTTTAGTTTACTAGGTTAGGCTATAGTATTAGTTGAAACTGGCATCGCACAAGCTGTAAAGCTAGGAGGTATAGACATTTCCCTGTTATGTGCTTTTTTGCTGCTTTTCGTTTTATTCTGCTTGCATTTGTGCGGGAAACTTGCAAATTTAGAAAATGGTACTCTTTTCGTTGCATAATAATTCGTGTCTGTTTCGAAAGAGTGCAGCTTTGCGTTGTTCTTCATCAAAAAACGTTGAAGCATCTTCTTGATGGGAATGATTTTGGTTATTTATTTGTAAAATTGTGCGAGTTTGATTTTACTTGAGGTGGTACGGTGATGCTCCCCTGTTTGGAAAAATATAAATTTAGAACTTTTGAGTGAGCGGATGTTCTTTCATAACCCACCTCTATTCCCTTTTTTTTGGGCATTTGCGATGGTTTAGTTAATTTTTTAAACAGTGCATGCATAGTAAAGTCTTTGCGCAGTGCGTTCCTTGAAACTGCTTTGACTTTGTGATGTTTAAAAGTGCATTTTTATATAGAGTGTATTCTAGAGCTATTTCTTATTAATAGATTGGATGCTTCTGTTTTGTCGTTTTATGATTTACTGAAAAAGGTGCATCTTCGCCATGTTTTTACGGCGCTGCTACTTACATCGCTGCAGTTATTCTTTACGAATTTAATGGAAAAACATCGGGACTAAAGCTTTATCTTTTTCCCTGTTTTCGAATCTGAATAGCAGTTTTTGTGTGTTTTGGAAAAAAAAATTTTCTTACGCGCTTGCAATGGTTCTCAGTATGTGGCCGCGCCTCCAAAACTCTCGTTTTGGCTTGCTTTAGCGCCTTTTTTCCTTACTCTTATTGAGCGATTACTTAGTCCTAATTTTTTTATAATTTCAAAAAGTTGTAAACTTTTTTTTGCGGTTTCCTTCTGCTTCACGCGTTTTGTTTTGATACTGTAGCGTATCATGGCTTGGATTATCTTGGAAGGCGTATTGATTATTGATTCTTTCTCGCGGGTTGTTTCGGCTTGAATCTTGCACGCGATTGTCTCTTGTTCATGGAAAGCTGTTTCGCGCAACGGAAAGTAATTTGAGATGTTCTGTTTGCGCTGCAGGGGAAGCCCATAGTTAAAATAGTGGGTGGCTGATTTTTTTTAGCAAGATTTTAGCGATTCTAACGCGAGTATTGTAGAGATTATTAAATATAAAGCTGGTGATTAATCCTCATGTTTTAAGCGAAGAAAATCTACCGTTTCTATGGATGCATAATTTGGACTCAACTAAAAGAAACGAATAGTATTTTGAAATTTCATCTATTTAGTAGAAAAGAGTTACTATTAACTTAGAGGGTTAAAAATGCTTAATAAAATCATAATATCTCTTAAAAAGCATAGAAAATTGATTAAATATTTGAATACCCAAATACTGCTCTGCGCATCATTTCTTTGATCCTTTTTTTTTAGGTTTTTAAAATTGTCGCAAAAATGGATTTAAGGGAATCTGTTTCTTCGATTATGAGGATTGCAGCCGGCGTTACTGCTGTGTTTTACATCTTCGCGGAGTTTTTCCTCATGAGTTATCATTTCTCCTATAGCAGCTTCATTCTGTCGTTATACCTTATCATCTTCGCTTTCTTTGCTATAGTGACGGAGTTCTCTCCTTTCCTTCTGCTTATCCTCCTAAAGTATTTCCCTTTTCTGGGTGAAGTCAAACAGAAGGCCGTCTTTTACATTGTGTCAGTATACTTTTTTTGGCGAAAAATTCGCATATTTTTGTTCATACAAGAAGGGATTGTTGGGCATGCTATGTATAGGAGTGTAAAAAAGTCTAAGATTCTAGCCGTTTTTTGGGTGTTGTCTGTGTTTTTTGGGGAAAACCTCTGGTTTTTAACATGCTTAATGTCAGATTTTGAAGGACGCATTGGGTTTTCAAACGATTATTTTTCAGTGCAGGAGCGTCTGAAAGTATACATATCTTTGGCATTGTGCTGTTTGGTAGGGTTTGCGTGCGAATTTTTGGTGTTTTGTAGGCATTTGGTGACGAGTAGGATATGTGTGCGAAATTTGGCTTTCTGCAGACTCTTGATTGAGAGAGAAATGTGTGTGCGAACTTTGGGTTTTCTCTAGGGTTTGATGATTATGAAATTGATCTTTTTGAAGGTTTTGGTGTTACTCTAGAAGCCTTACACGTTTTTGCCTAATTTTGGTTACTACTATAAATATTTAAAGAGGAGCCGTTAACTCTAAAACATATTTGCACCGTGTGATGATACATACAAAAAAATCCGAATGACACACGGTGTAGATAAAAATGTAAAAAAAGCTAGATTCACACACACGATGTAGATTTACACAAAACAACGCCAGATTCACACACATAGTATAGATAAGCAAATACACACACGCAAAAACCAGATTCACACACATGCTGTAGATGATCACAAAAAAACTCCAGATTCACACACACGTTATAGATAAAAAAAACCCACACAAATCAGATTCACACACATACCCACACATAAAAAACCCCACGCTCCTTATATTCTTCTTTGTAGGCTTGGCTTAGTACCTCTTGGCAATTCTTGGTACTCCATTTTGGCTGGCCTCTTATTTATCGCATTGGGAATTGCTTCGTAAGTTTGCTGTTACATACTAGAGGAGGTGTGGGTGTATCTATGACATAGCTATGCAGTATGGAAGAAATTGAGGCTGAGTACGTGCTACTGCTTATTCGACTTGTGATATCACCTTTTCCTGCCTCTTTGTTTTAGTTAACAGATTTTTTCGCAGTTTCTGCTCACTTTTCATATTTGCTAGGCTTAGTAATTGAAGATGATAGTTTTTACAATCCTCTTTAGGGTGTTGTTTTTGCCATTAATTGATGTTTTTTCAACCGATTTTTCTGCTTTATTGAGCATTTAGGAGTTTTTTTCTGTAGAATTTTGCATATTCGAGAAAAACAGGTTATTTTAGTGTAATATCAAGGGAAACCGGCATGATCCGCTTCATGGGGTCTTCATGTAGGCATGAATGAGATCATGTGGAGGAGTGTATATCCTGCTATTGATATAAGTGCAGCGCATTAAATACCATTGGAAAAATATTTGGAAAGTGCAGCTCTTTTGATGCCTTTGTGTTGAAAATTTTGTCTCTGCAGCTTGGTGTGTATGTGTGGTAGCTTTTTCACGCAGTTTGAAGCATTTTCAAGGTGCAATATTGAAGAATTTGATTTTGATGAGTGTGTGTTGATTGTTGGAATTTCGGTGAGGGGGTTTATTTGTGTAAATCTTCTGGTTTTTCTGTATGAATATCCCGGTTTTTGTGTGTATAAATCTCCCGTTTTTTCGCCTGTGATGTGATTTTTTTTCGTTTTCCTCCTTGCTTTCACTCATGATAACATTTATATGTTTTTTTGTACTCTTTGCAGCTTGGTGTTGAATCATATTGGACTGCTATCTAACGAAGGGTAAGTAGCACTATTTTTTGTGCTTTCCCAACTTTATTGCCTGCCTTCATCCCCCTTCCTTTTCGTATAGTTTTCTCCAAGGTTATAGCAGCTATTAGTATGTACAGTATTTTTCATTCTTTGGAAGATTTGGTTCTTTTCAAAGATTTCTTGCCGTCTTTTCCATCTTCAAGTTTTTGTTGTGTATGTGTGTATCTGTCTCCTCCCATACAATAATTTGCATGTGTGTTGTGCGTTACAGTTTTTGTATGTCTTTTCTTTTAAGCTTTTTGGACGAATTTCTCGTTTACTAATAAAGTCTATAATCTAATCCAGAACACACCTATGTAACTGTAAAGAGACAGTTTTTGTTCTCCCCTTCTTTGAAATAGCTGTGTGCACATGAATGAAGTAGCTATTTTCGTAGACTTTCACCATTTCTTCATCTAAATTTGAAGAAAATATTGCCTATTCCAGTTTCATCTTCAAAAAAGTTGAGTTTTTCTATTTTTTATTGCCATCTTTCATGTCTTGACATTCTTCTTTTTGATCTTCTTCACTATATTTCTATTTTTTTACAAAATTCTTAGTCTTATCCCCAATAGTAGTCAAAGTGCTTCCTATCCAACCTATTCGAGGTGAGATTCCTGCACTATTTAATGAAATTGTTACTGCTTTTACTACCGTTTAGCATTTTTTTTGCTGATTTCTGAGAAAATGATGAAATTTAGACATTTTTATTACGAATTTTTAAGATTTTCAGTCAATAAAGTGAATATATTGAAGAAAATGCGATAGCAGCATTTGAAAAAAACGGCTTTTTTTCTCCTGCAGATTCTCTCTTTTTAGGTTGAAATGGGATGCCTTTTTTGGCTGTACATGTGTCTTTGCTGTTTTTACTGTGTCTTCCTCTAAATTAGACATTTTTCAATGATTTTCCTTGCTTTTTCCATATTTTCGTAGGGCTTAATATCGTATAATCGAACACATATCACAACTTTTTTGCTGCACACGTTGTATATGAGGTGTGTAAACTAATTTCGACCAGTGTGAGGTAGATATAGATATTGTAGACCAGGGTTTTACAACCTCGGAACTTTGGTATTCATCGCTCACTGTTGTTTTTCTTGAGTTTTATTTGTGTGTAAAGGCTTTTTGTTTATTTTTATCACCTTTACGCAAAATTTTTACTGTTTCATCTATCAAATTAGTTCTTTGAGTTTTGCAGTATGATTGTGTGTTTCTCTCCTCTTTTTTTCCCCTTTTACCTTTTATTTACTTCAAGCTTTCCGCACACAGGTGCTTTTGTGTATTTCTTGTCATGCGCACTGCCGAGTCAAGCTTGATTAATCAAATGCTTACTTACCGTATCCACATCAACTTTTCTTGATTTTTTTTTCTCATCAGAGAAGACGAAGGAACTGAGCAATACGGCAATATCTAGGAATTTTTCAATAAGGTTAGATTTTAAGAATACTATCTTCTTTGTGTGTATGTGTCTTACTTTGTTTTATTTCTGATGCTTTAACAGGTAGAAGTTTTGCAGCTGTTTTCTATTTAATCTTTTTCTTCTATTTTTGCTTAGATGAAGTTCATTTAGGATTCGCAGAGCGATTTTTACTTATAAACTCGTGTGTGCTACTCTGGGAATATCATATGTAGTAAATAGTGAAAGGTAGCTGAGAGACTTTGCAGTTCTTCTTTTACAGAGAATTTTGAGAAGTAGTAAGAGAAGCTGTGATGTTTTCTAAAAGATAGAAACCAACAGATATATCCTAAACTGTGTGCGCGTGAATGATGCTAAGTGAATGAACACTCTGAGTTTTCATGTTAAACTGCGTGTTTATGAATGATATTGAGACTTCTCTGCGAAGTTTAATGCATTGAAGTTATTCTTAAGATTCCTTGCTTTTTTCACAAAGTAAGAGTATGGTATATGTGTGTTAAGATTTTGCTGTCTTCATATACATTGCGTTTGGAAAATTCAAGGTTTTGTGTATTGGAATAATGAGCAGTAGCCTATTTGAAGCGATATGCAGGGTTTTGCAAATTATCAGAGTCGTGAAATTTTCGTATGATAAGTTTGAGCTTACAGCGAAATCATCTTTACTACACATTTATATTAGCCTAGTTTATTCCGTTATCTTCTTTGTTAATCGTGATTTCGTCGACACACCGTAATTACGCCCGCAAACGCACCGCAGCACCCGCCCACACGCACACCACAGCACTCAGTTTAATTCCAGGTGGTAATGACTATAGTTGTCCTCTTTTGTGATTTAATTTGACGTTTCTTATTAGGTCTTGCATTATGAGGCTTGATGCTTTTACGTCTTTTGGCTTTCGTTTTTTGCACGACATAGTTTATTTGTCCTCTTCTACTACTTCTTCTGTTCCCGCCTCAGTAGGTTAAGCTTTATTTTCACTTGATATTATCAACTGTGTGCGAAATAATATTTTTTACTCTGCAGCACGAATTTTCCCGTGCCAGGCGCTCGACCGAGTTGCTGATTCTTGAGTGGAAGCCTTGCTCTTTACACCTTACACAAGCCAAAATCTGGGCACTAACACTTTTAAAGGCGAGCAATCAGTAGGCAGAATTTTTGAGGTTCTTGTATCGCTTTTCTGAACTGAATATATGACTTTGCTGCTGTGAAGCACCATTTTGAAAAAATAAAAGATATGGCCCGAGTACCGCTTAAGTAGGTGGAAAAGTTGAAAAAACTTGCTATTTTGACGATGTAGTTGATGCAAGCAGGAAAGTGTACTCCTTTTTTCGTCTTCACTAAAAGGCAAGGATTCATAATTGGGAGGAAACTGAACTGTTTTGTTCAGGCGAGAACATAATCGCCATTTAATTCTATGCAAGCCTAGGGCGGTCACTGGACATTTTCATTTCCTTTAGTATTTATTTGGCAAGGAATTTATAGTTTTATCCCGCAACGGAACTGATCTAAATAGTGTATATCGAAGTTACTTACATGCATGTCTCTTACTCTGCTTGGCATCTCGCCCTAATGAGCTCGAATTCTCTGGCAAGCGCTACTTTCCAAAGATTGCTATTGAAGGGTGATTTGCGGCAGGTGTGTAACGCGAATAGAGCGCAGAGCTACATCTCCGTAACCATGGAATTACTCTTGGCTTAATTCAGTTTTTTCATTGGAATGTTTTGCAAACGTAGCAACTATAGGTTATGTTGAGATAGCTAGTTTCCTTTTCGATGAAAAGGTGATGTCGCTTGTTATCATGGCGAAGCATGGATTAAGCTAGTATATTAGCACAGTGTTTGCTGTGCTATTAGGTTGTGTTTGAGAAGGTCGCCATTTTATTGTTCCTAAGAAGTATGCGTATCTTGACGAGGATAGTGAATATGATTGCATTTGCAGTATTGCGCATTCTTGAAGAGGATACTGAATGTGAGTGCATTTGCAGCTTTATACATGCTCTTGGATGATATTTTGGCGGGCGTAAAATTTCAGGAAATACTACGACAGGTTACATGTGTGTATGTAGCTGCGCTGCCATTAAAACAATCATTTGAGAGGAATGACTTAAGGTGCTTCTTGTAGCTGTTCGTATAACTTTTTAGTATTTTAGAGGTGAATATATGCTGGGAATGATTTCGCAACTGTTTTTTATGTAGGATTTCAAGCTGTGTTCTTCATTATCTTTTCATTCAATGATTCCTTTTCTCTACCAACCGTTCCGCGAGTATTTAATTAGAAGTTTTTAATAGGAAAATTCCGAGTAATGGAGGGTATGTCCAATCTTAGTGTTCGAAAAAATGGGCTTTTAAGATTGAGCGGAATTTTGGCCATGTGAAAAGAGGTAATTTTACGAGATTCAATGACCCTGGCGTCGCGTTCCCGCTTCTTAAGCATCTCTGGGCCAAAAAGGCCTTGCATTTTATCCTAACTTGAAGCCATTGTTACTTGAAAGATTTAGCGATAGATCATTTTGTTTCACCAGTGATTGGATATAGGTGAGCAATTGCGCCGTAGAAGTTCTCAAATTTTAGGTTATGCTGTGCTGCACGTTGCCGCGCTTTTTGAGGCGGAACCTGTCGTCGGTGCTGCGGCTTAATGGTTACCAAAATCAGATTTGCAAAGTAAGGCTAGTAGAATCCACAATTGAACATAACCGATTAAGCAATTCTTGATGAATACTTTACTTGAGGCTGGGGACGGTTAAAAAATAAAGATGGTACCATAGAAATCTGTGTGAAGAGTAGCATTGCAAAGGGCGGTTACAATGTTCCTGTGGGCATACCCAAGGATTAAGTTTACTCTTGCTACTGGGCGTAGTTGTGCTGCGGTGGCGTGTGGCGAGGCTTTGTGAACTGCAGGCCAATCGTGAGAATATGGCGTCTCATGTTGAAAGCTAGTTCTCATGGGCTGCAATTGTTTGTAAAAGAGGATTTTCATCAAAAACCCACAAGCCTGGAATCCTTTTTTGGCATGTAATCGTTTTGCCCTTAACTTGGGGGAGTTGTACCCCATTCGGACTGACTTTGGAATTGACCGTAATTAGCGAGTAATGTGGCGGTTTGCGTGTTCTTTTAACGTGAACATCACCCAAATTGGCTTAAATTTCAGTGAAATATCGTTAATTTCCAACTTCTTTGGGCAGCGCTTGCTTTTGAGCAATGTGAGTGCTGAGGTGACTCGTGCAGCGAGAGATTCCTGAGAGAATTAGAAGCCTGTTGTAAGGGAGCAGAGTGGTAATTCTAACTCATGCTGTCGTGAGCTTTTCCAAAGGTTCAAATTGTAGGCGATTCTCGGAACCGGCAGGTCAGTGTGACCTGAATTAAGTAATATCTGGAATACTACATTTATTCCAATGTTCTAGAGAGATCTCATTGGTTCAATGTCTCGCTCGCAAGGCACAGTATTTTTTGCTGAGCTGGTAATCTTGCACAACGTGACACAGCTGTACAATGCGTTTGCATTTGAGTTCTAGTACATTCGTGATGCTTGTCTTAATTTTACCATTTTGTTCGCTCGGCGGTTAACTTATCTTAACGTGAATACTTAATTCAGACTTCTCTAGACAAATCAAAATCACCGTTGTGGACCTGTAATGTTGCCGCTGCTACTTATCCGCGCTTGCTGTGCTGACTACTTCGCCGCAACAGTATTAATTATACTTACCGTAATCTCGTTCCTAAGTACTCAACGTAGCGTTGAATAGTCCCACTTGGAATCAGTCTCTTCATGTTCGAGGGATCAAGTCACCTTTTGAAGAGAATCTGAAAAAAAAATTTGAGCCGTCATGAAATCTTCCATCCTTACCAGTTATTGTGGCACTTGGAGTTCATCCGTGCTTGCATCTCAGAATCAATACTTCCACGTTTACTGCCAGCAAACTTTCCTTCTGAGGAGCATTAAGCCAAGAATTTAAGCAGTCTAGCCGCTACGGCGCTCAACAACACGTTTGTTAACAATAGTTTGAAATTATGACTAAGGGAATTCGTAGACATCTGCAATGGCACATCGATGGCTCTGGCGAAGAAGCTTCTATTTTATTGTTATACTTAAGGATACAATAAAACTGTATGTAGGCAGGATTTCAATCACTGATCACTTATGAAGCTTCATGTGGAGGCTGGGTGAAAGATTTTCCTCAATGAATAATTTTCATAAAATGTAATTTCTGGCGTGGATATCACTTTTATTTCATTCAGAAAGGGATTACAAGCACTGTCATCGGCTCTTGATCATGATATTGTAAATCGCTCTTTCCGAGCACGCTTGCTGAGTATGATAGCAAATACTCGTGTAAATCCTAGTTAACCGCTATTTTGAGGAACTTAAAACCCTAACTTAGTTGATAAGAGGACAACTTTCAATAAACCCTAATCCTATGCGGATTCTATTTTAGATTACTCTGTCTTTCGATATCCTACTGAGTTACACTAGTATTCAACATGATGCTGAGGTGAAGGTTTTTGCTTGAACTTCTATGTGGCCACGGTGGAGAGACATTGGACTATAAGGGGTACGTGCCGAATAGATGAAATCAGATATGTCTTTACGAGCGGCATCAGATAGTCAAAGATTAAACGGCGCTAAAAAAATTTTTTTATCAGTTTGCCTAAAATGCACACAAACACGCCAGATAGTAAGCTAATGTTTGGGAGAATAGCAAAATATTTATTGGTGAGTTCAAGTGATGATCGCCTGCTCAATTGAACACTTAATCAAAGTAAGCTTAACTTTGTCTGATCCACTGCAAAATCACGTACTTACCCCGAGAACAAGATTTGAGAGGTTATCCTAATAGGGCCGTGGGTAACCAGTCAAGCTAAGAGATATGCTTTCCAAGCGTTGAATCCATCGCCTTGGAGCCCTTTGAAATTTCCTTTGAATGGTAGCACTTAATAAGTTTTTAATGTTAAAAAACAAGTGTTAACAGAATTTGTAATTTTCGAATTAATTCCTTGCTCCAGTTTATACAAATAGCATGTGATACTGCGTAAGCATCTTTTCTTGGCACCTATATTACGCACTCTGGTCCATTGCAAAGGCCTCGTAGCTTTGTGGGGGGTTGGGTGAGCCATTCTATTGGATTGCCCTATATTGGGAGCTGCTCTGCAGGAAAAGATCTTTAACACTTCGCCCTACCCCCCGTAGGCGAGTTACAAGGCCATTTTCCTAGGCTTTACGGCGTAAATATTGCTGAACAAACTAAGACGGGGACTCAACTCAGAGTAGAAAGTCATTGAACTTGCTCTTAAAATGGATTATGACTTTGTAGAGCTGCTCAGTGTAGTCAATCCTACGGTAGGAATGCTACTTGGCTGCTTCTTAACAATCTTTGGTTCAATCTTGATGTCTCTAGGATCAACTTTTATGAAGTTAGGTTTAGATTACAGTGCTCAAAAGGAACAAAGTAAAACAGTGTCAAGCTTCGCTCTTTCTGAGCCCGTATGGTTGAGTGGATTTACAGGCGAGTAATTCATGCTGTTATTAACCTAAAGCAGACATTTTCTTTGGTAAACCGAGCTGCCGTTTTTTCTACTGCATTTTAATATTAGGGGTGTTGGTTATGCTCAAATTTTATTTTATTATCCTCTTAGCTTATCCTTTTCGCTTTTGCTGAATGACTATCGGTTTCAACATATTCAATGGTGCTATACTTTCTTACTTTTTACAAGTTTTTCTTCTAGCTATGTACTAGTATAATTCTATACGTATTGTCACATCATAAGGTTTTACTTGCTGATTCTTCAAGTAACCTCCTTGACGACATGGTGCAGATTAGGCAAGGCGCAATTTTCTTTTAGTATTTTGAGGAATTTAGCTCTTTCATGATGGACTTTATTAATTTGTCTTATTTCATGTGATACATCCAGTTCAATTGTTAATAAATGGAGTTGCTCACATATTGGCTATTCTTTAACTCAACCTGTCGTGCTATTGTCATCGCTCTTTAAATTTAGTGGCTTAGATATCTCTAATATGCTTATCAGCGTATGTGCTTGGATCTGCACTACACATCATCGCCCTAGCTTTTGCACCGGCAAGCGTGCTTTCCCCGATGAATTCCTTCGGATTGATTATTAATGCAATCTCGGCGGCAGTACGTCAAATTAAATGAAAACTTAATTTAAAGAACTCGAAATGGATAAGGGTATATGTTGGAAAAGAACGAGAATTAAGACTTGTTGGGAAACTTCTGTCTTTGTGTAGTTTTCATTTTGAAAATCGTGAGAACTACAAGTTTCTACCATGCCAATTTTTTTTAAGTACTAGTCACAAAATTATCATTGCGAATCACTGCATTCTTGTGCTCCTGCCTTCGCTACGAAAAAAGAGGCTCCTGTATTAAATTTTTTGTGATAATTTAATAAAGCGTATATAATTTTGATTGCCCTTTTGAATTTTCATCTTAGTTGAAGCTATAATATTAATAATGATATTTTTTTAAGAAAAACAGTAAAATATGAGGATTCTGATCACTATTGACAATTACATGCTAGCTTTAACATACCTCCAGCATCTATTGGCATGTAAAACTGTTCCAAGAAGAAAATTCTTCTTGAAAGTAATTAGAAGTTAAAAGCTTTGAGTTTCATATGTATAATCGAATATGAATTAACTTTTTATCATTCGAAAGTTTTGTATTATCAAATTCCAATAGCTTAGGATAAACGCAGTTGTTCTGTAAACCTTCTTTTAGCTTTTGAAAGATGGAATTTGAATTTCTTATCATCACAACGTGGTTATAATGGTATTGCATATAATGTTGTCATGATGCGCTACAGTGCTAAAACTTGTTTTTTTACTAATATCGCTCTATTTTCAGGTTATTCTCCAAGAACCTTTTGGTTGGATTGAATTTTATTCTACTTTCGGCACTTTCATAGGTGTCAGCTTCTGCGCTATGGCTACCTTGATACATTCGTATCACAAAGATAATGAAAAAGTAGGTTAATGAACCATTCATGCATTTTTTTTGCTTATTATCACTAATCTGAATCTCTTTTACTTTACTCATACCTGCAAATAAAATATTTGATTTTTCTAAACGGTAAAGATTAATTCTTAAGATACTTTGAAATGAGTCTGACTTCAGTATTATTATATTTTTGGCTGGACGTAAAATTGGGTAAGACTCGCTTCAGATTGTAAACGACGAGTTTTTCATAAGAAAGCTTATTTTCTGTGACCCTCTATTTCACGAATCATAGCAGTTCATATTTGGATACCAAAAAGCTGGCAGGTTTTTCAGCTTTTTAAATTAGTCGTGAGCACCACTTAAAGTAGAGTGATATGAAAGTTCAATATGTTTGAAATAGCCGTTGATAAACACTATCATGGTACAGTTTGGCTTTTGGCAGCTTATTGAAAAAAATACTAAAGAAATTTCAATTATTGGAATAAAACTATCTCTTATCTTCAATTGCAGTAAGAAAATAAATTGAGGAGCAACTTCATATAAATTTGTAGGCTTCTTACGGAAAATTCTGCTTTTTCAAGCTAATATTTTGAGCTTCATCTTTTTTCATTCCGCCCCTTTTGAAGTTTTCTTCCCCCAGATATTGCTTTGTATTTTTATTTCTTGTTTACTTCATCAAAAAAGCCATCCTTTGTGTCTGGTTAGAAGTACTTTTGCAGCTTTTATTCAATTTATAAGTCATTTATCTAAAGTTTTCTTATTTTTAACTAAATTAGGGAATGAGTATCTTTGATACCTGTGTATCTAGTTGGAACAATCCCTGGTATCTCTGTTACTTAGCAGCTTGTGCTGTTTCTTCTTTTGGGGCACTCACATATCTGAACTATGCTGACAACAAATTAATTGAGGAGAATCAGGAGCTACTCGAAGCCCATAACAGCTATTATAAGCTAAGTGAGGAGATCTCCAGTGCTAGGTGCCTACTGCACGTTTAGCATCTAACGTTTCCTACTATTTTTGTTTGCAAAAAGATGTAAAATGCAATAATTTTCTTGCCTCAACTTGCTATCTCACGGGTATTTGCTTTTATTGGAAATTATGTATGTTTCTGGTAAAAACCCGAATTTACAGCAGTATGATTTTTGTTTGATGATACTTTTGTGCTAACAATCTTATTCCATCCAACACATATTCGACTTCCTCACAAGCTTTATAGGCTTAGGATGAGGTCTTTTTAGACGTAATTTGCAAAGGCTTGGATAAATAACAAAAAAATCAGCAGCTTAGACATTATTTTTGTAATTTCAAACATCTAGCTTACTAGATATTTTCTAAAGGGAAATTTGGCAAGAAGGCGCATCAGAGAAAGATGTGTACTATCAAACTTTAAAAGAGCTATAGTTCGCTATTAATTGTGAATTTAAATTCCGTTACCAGCTGTTTTGAAACTAGAGGTTTGAGATTTTACGCTAACCCTAATTTGAGCACTTTAGCTGTTAAGCAGGGCTTCTTTTGTGCTTTATTTTACATTGTGTCATTTAAATACTCTGTTTTATGCCAGAGAACATCTGGAATACTGAGCTGAATTTGACAAATTTCTAAAATTAACAGGCCAGCTTCAGATGATACTTCATCCGTAGGGAATGCTGGGAACAGCAATGCGCAGCCCCTGCTTTTTGAGGAGAAAATTTCGCCTCTACAAAAACCTTCACCAAACGTAGATGCAAAGTTAGAAAATCCTACTGGAAAATGGAATTCAAAGTGTATAGGTTAGAGCGATTATAAAATATTCAAGGAAAAAATTTTTTTTTTAAGCGGATCTTTGAATTTAGAAAAATTAACGAATAAAGTCTTCTATTTGATAATCTACTTTGAGGAAAATTATTGAAAATTCTGAATAAAATCACTGCTAAATTTTTTAAGATTAGAATCTGATCGAACTTAAGGAATTAATTAAGGACTATATAAAGTTTTTAATGGTAATTTAGTTGAGAATAAAATTGAATAAGCTTATAAAATTAAAAAGTGAATATATAGTATTCCAATACTTGCGCTCAATGCTCAAAGCTATGAAAATAACTTTAGTGGAGGAATTTAAGTTACCCAAAAAACTAAGAAGCCTCTATTTATGCGAATGAATATGGACGCTAACCCAAAAAAGTTGAATTAAAAAATTCTAAGAGCATACTACAACGAACGCTGTTTTTGATCGGCTTTACTAGAATCATAAGCCTTACCTAGCGTATCAATGACACTTAAAACACCCATTGAAAATTAATTTATTGCTTTTAGGCTTAGCGTATGGATTTTTAGCCGGTTTAATTGGGGCACAATGTGTTCTACAGCTTAAAGAAATGGTTGCCTGTTTCCAGGTTAAGTGTTTTGATTGTAGATTTTGCTTAATAAAAGCATTTTGGATTGAACCGATTAATTTTTTTATCAATATAGAAAACCTTAATAATTGTGCTTGAATTTTTACAACCCCAAAAGTGTTTATTAAAGGCTTAAAAAGCGGTAGAGCATGATGCAAAATATCTTTCAATGGGTATTTATACCGAATTTAGGTTTGATTAAACGCATTAGCATATAATTTCATACGATGCCTACCCCACCGAATATCACTAGAAATAAATTAGCTTATTTTTTCACACAAAACTTGTTTCGTGATGTCTACCCTTGTTTGGTTATTCAGTATTCCTTAGATGACCCTGATATCTGGAATCTTCCTCAACCATATATTTCTTGCACCTTGCTGTGCCTTTCCATTTGGTTGCAGGTAGAAGTTTTATTTAGGTATCTGTAATTATGTATAGGAGCTAATGATATTTTTTAGTTAAGATTTGATGCATATAGTTTTTTCTAGATAAAAATGATATTATAAGTTTTTAAAAGTATGCTTAAACTATGTAAATCAGGGCATTTTTTACAAATATTTTATTGGAATGCTGTCAATATATTCAAATTTTGTTGGGAACTCCAAAAACAGGTATGATTTTACCTTGGGAGCTACTCATGCATAAGGAGCTGAAAAATTACGCTGAATTTTTGCTTTCTTGAACGACTTTATTTTGCATCTCTTCTTGTTAATCTTTTTGGTAAACTTGCATACTTGACTGCATCATTTGATAGGTGCTAGATAGCTAGACTAATTGTTGCTTTTTCTGCCATTTGCTGGTTAGATTCACTTTTTGAACCTTGGGCTATCCAGAGGAGAAGCTACTTTGGTGGTTCCAACATACTATATTATTTGGACATTTTTCGGGACACTAGGAGGTATTATTTTAAGTGACGAAAGAAGTTGGGTTTTTAAGAGTTATTGTGCCAAAATGCTTATAATTTTTGCCCCATGGTTGCAATATCATTTTTATACTGCAATTTGATCTAATTCCCCATTACTTGGAAACATATATTTTTGCGTATGTTGTGCTTGCGTAACGCTTTTATTAAACTTTTTTCCCGACAACAAATTTTTTTTTGGAAAGCATAAGTTTCTACGCATAATTGCAGCAGCTTTATTTGCTATGCTTGTGACTGCTGTCATTAATTGCATTTATTTTTCTTATTAAAAATGTAAAACTAGGAAGAGGCGAAAATCAATTTTATTTACTGCCACATTTACATATTTTTTCTTTTCAGGCTTCGCGAAATTTGATGAGTACATTGGGTTTGGAATAGTTTCTGTAATACTGTATTCATTTGGATTCATTGTGACAGTGGCTTGTATTGGAATTTTAGCTGTTCAAGAAATGAACTTTTTGTGAGTTTAAGCCCTTTTCTTACTTTTCTTAGCATAAATTGTCAACTGTACCGAGCTTTTGAATTTTTTTAAATTGAGCAAGAACGTATTTTTTATGTAGGACTACCTGCTTTGTATTTGAGTGCATGTTTTCAAGATGTCTGGATGTGGATAGATCTATGGGCCTTCATAAATAAAATTATTTTGAAGGCATGCATACAACGAATCCCAAAAGTAAAGAAACTACAGTAATATTTTTTGGATACCTTCCGCAGCTAAGATTCATAATTTTTTGAATTTCTCTTAAACTGCGTACTCGCGAATGTTTTATTTAAACTATTCGCTTGTTATCATGCTTAAAATTGCAATGTGATGCATAGATTACGCGTTTCAAATTCCGTTTTCAACCGTTACAAGAATACACTAAAAAATTTTTTAAGTCCAAATTAAAGAATCTAAAAAAAAGAGGTTTAAGCTAGTTTTAGCATGTGATGAGCTAATTTTTTTTGCAAAGTTACATTTGGCACAAAACTTAATTTTCTTTTTTGATTGGTTAAGCTTTCAAAATTTATCCCCTTTAATTATTTATCATTTAAAAATAGAGTATAATTAACTTTTTTGTTCAAATTAGCAGCTATTTTTGGCTATTCGAGCGCAAATATATTGGTTTTTCTATAGGTTTTTAATTTTCAGTGCTTTTTTTTAAATACATTTGAATAGTTCATTGAATACTTTAATTTTCATCACCATTGGAAGCAGGGAATTTTAATTTTTTTTCTTGAGGGTACCGAGTTAGCTGCCATTCCAAATTAAAATTCAATAAAAGTATCATGCAGAATTTTTTGATTTAATTACTGGTTTCCTTGATTTTTTCTTAGCCTAAAAATCTTAATGGAAACAAAATTTTTAGCATACCTAGGTTCCTACTAATTAAAACTTAATTCCGTTATTGCCATACCAGTCAAGAAATCTAGAAAAAATATGAACGGTAACCATGTGGCTTAAATAAATTGATTTTCTTATTCCTATATTCCATCTATCTCTTTCAGACGTAGATTTGTTGATCAGAGGGTTCCTGATGTTCCTGCTGATAGTTTGGATTTGGTAATTCTCTTGCAGAAATTATGACTTAATTTTAAAGTTGAAAATTTTTGCTAAAATTACACCTTTGAAGGAAGAACTTCTTGAAAGGCGTTTGGTTTTAGCGCAGTGAACATATTCAGATTGTGCATAATTTACTGCGATTCAATATAGCAAATATATCTCTATATTAGTAGTGCAACCACATGTGCCTATTTCCTGCTGCATGAGGCATATCTGCTAATTTAGATTGATTTTGTTTAGTTTGTCTAAGTCAGTCCAATTTTTTTTTTAATTTGAAAGACCTACTAATTGAAGCGACGGTATCTAGGCAGAGTCAGTACTGTGAAGCTCATTCGGCTACTCGCTAGTTTTTTGCACTAAAGAATGATTTTGAACCGAATTTTGCTAGCCTTTCAGCTGTGAGATTATAGAAATATGACATGTATGCAGCTAAAAGTAATCTTGCCGTGGTGTCTGTCCTTGGTATAATAGCGAATATGCTTCGAGACTTCTTTGAAATTTCACTTTCAACTGTGTAATACAAGAAGCTTTTTAATCTTCTACGTATTTTTTCTGCAACTGCGGGATTTTTTTATTTACGTAGTATTGCGTAACGTATACTATTTTTTTGAAATTTAAACCCTTAGCTTTCAAACGTATACTCGTAACTGCAGTTGCTTGATGCCTTAATTTTGGCTTTTTAAATAGGAAACGCAAGAGCTATTCGACAAGCATCTAGGTGCACAAGTTACTCTTGGAATGGGGATGTTTCCCATATCCAAACTTGGAGCAGCCGCCGGCCGGAAGAGGATGAGATTAAGTAAGCATGCACCGAAATAGGACAGATTTTAGATTATGGAAAGAGTTTATTTAATATATTTGTCCATTTTTGCAAATGAACTATCACTCCTTGGTTATTTATCGTGGAAAGCACAATAAATACCTTTAGAAAGCATTTATAACTACGAACTTACTCGAAATTTTGACACTTCAACTCTAGTGATCGCAACATGCCTTGTATAGGGAACTTTTGGTCGAGAAGAATTCGAAGCACCTTGTCAGAAGCTGCCTTCGAGGATTCCGACGACTTTTCTATTGGATATCCTGGTGGAAGAAACTCGCAAACGCTTCCTCCAAGCATTTACTTCCCTGGAGCCCAATATATTAATTTTAATGCGCAGGTAGGTTCACATAATTGAAACTCATACAATAATTTCTTTCGGATGGATGCTTTTAAGTATGGCTAAAGGACAGGATTTTTTTATTTTAAGAATATTAGCGGAGGGAGAGGTTTGCACTCAGCAGATTTATCTCACTTCCGTAACAAGATATGTTGAAATTTTTTAAATCGCGCAAAGATCAGCGTGAGACGTGAGACTTAGTCGGAAAATCAGCTAAAAAGATCTTCAAAATTTGCTATTTTCCGTAATGGTTTATAAGGCGCTTGAAACAACAGGCCAAGGCTAGCTCTTTCCAATAACGAACCCTTTTTCAAAGATTGGTTCACTAGTTCACACTGCTTTGAATGAAAATCATTGAAAAAAGGCACCGCAAAATACCGGATAAAGGTGTCCAGCGTGGCAGACCCAATTCAGCACTACAGTGCATTGAAACTTTTATCAAGAGCTATTGTAGATAAAAACTTTTTAATACGCTTCTTTCTTTAAAACTATGCTTTTTTGGGTCATTGGCTACCCCGTAGCAGAAGCTGGTTACCTCAAAGTCAAGCTCTACCCACAAATCTTGCGTAATACGATTTGTGTTTGAAATGCAGATGTTCACTCAGTACGCCAAAAAAGGGATAGCATATTTAACCACTACTTCAATAACTTTTCTTGTAGCCATTGCATTTGGACCGATGCTCTATAGCCTTATTTTATGTGTGCAGCACCCTGTTCCCAGTGAAACAGAGAAGTATTTTCCCCTAGAAGAGTTGACATACACTCCAAATAAGCAGATATCAGAACAAAGGAATGCACTCGAGCGTAGAGTGGTTTAGATGGGGAAGCTGCGCTGCTTAATTGAAGTTACTTTGTTCCCAGTGGGATTATTGGGCTATGTATAGCGATAACTCTATATACATGGTGCCGATTACGATTAGTTTGAGCAGCAATCCTTGTGTCCTTTTCCTAATTCATCGCAATGACGCACAGTGAAAGCTTTTAATCTTTTTACAGAGAAACCCTTACACTTTACGTTTTCGTGTAGTTGCTTCCTCTCAAAAATGATATTATGCTGCTTAAAAAGGTCAGCGCTTCCTTAAGGGCGGACTTGATGGTATATATTATGCTTCTAATGTTTATTAAAAACATGACCATGAGTTGTCATACATTGTGAGGAATGATGCAGCCAGGAGGGACGGTTGGTTTTCTCAACGCAAAGTACTGGCAAGCTTCGCTTGCTTGTCACCCGTAAAGACTCGGAGCTTATAAAAAACGAGTAATGGTGCTTGGTCCTTCAAAATTTTACAAAAAGATAGTCCTGTGTAGACACACCAATATTTTATAATGCGGGCTTTACTGGAAACGCCCAGATTGTTGAACCCCATTCAGTCTGATACATTATATAGTACAAAAGATTATGATAATGCTATTATGTGGCTAATAACGGCCAGTGTGTAGTGAAACAAACCAGCATATTGTATTTCACTTGAAGAGTAGCTTTGTTTGATCAGCATCTCGGTGATAATAAAATATTGTTACCTTGTTGTAATGGTAATCGAAAACCAAAGGGTATTCAATATCAGCGGGATTTCTTAATAGACATACTGATGTATCATCGCAGTATAAAGTGGTATCCTGAACAATCACATCATACCCCCCTCAGAATACAAAACGGGCTACGCGAACTTATAGGCTTTAGAATATACTGCTTCATATAGGCTATGCGTATATCGATAGTGCAAAGATCTTATCATAGATATGCCAAATGGAAACTTCCACGAACAGAACAAATTCCTGTACTAATCCAAAAAAATGTATAAACAGCATGACCAGGTCGCCAAAATTCCTCAAAAACAGAAGCGGCCACTCAAGCTTTGCGTGGTAGTCTCTTAATCTTCCTTAAAAGATATTTTTTCACATGATGTGGCTTTATCCTCTATTATTCCAGGGAATAACTGAACATACCATTTTTCATCTTATGCCTAGTCTGGAGAAATTTGGGAAATTTAAACTCCAGAATTCAACGGAGTAAATACTGAGCATAAGCAACAAAAAGTTAATTTTTTAAAGTTTAGACTCAATTTTTCAGGTGATTTTAGGCATCATTAAGCTTGTAGCTGTTTTGCCTATAATAATAACGGTTGTAGAAATGAATCCAAGTATCAAAATAATGTGATACCTGCTAAGCTGAAGATCCTGCGATGTATCACAGTTTCCAAAGATTCATTGCAAACTTGAAATTGAATATACTTACAAAAAAGGCATTTAGGGGATAATAATAAACCGAACCAGCAGTGCATTAAACTGAAAAGAAATCCTTCAGAAAATTATCTTTAATCGTAAAAATGAACCATTTCCTCAGATTTTAATAGGTACAAGAAATGGTGTCAATTAAACAAGCCAGCCCAGTTTGCTGCACCTTCTAGAGTTTCGGTTGCGATCCAACCATTTTAAGCTCTAGCTACCACATAACACTTATATCTAGTTGATTAAATGGCCATTAATACCTTCACTAAAATCCAAGTACCGGATATTTCACGCGGTATACTCTGCAATTTCACTGTTTTCTAGGCATAATCTCCGTAATTTCAGGCATTTAGGGACAATATCCCAGAAATTCAGCCTTAAGCTAAACAGTACCGTAAAAAAGTTGAAAATTAACCCAAACAAGACCTGCCATTACAAAAGAAAACGGCGGAATTTCTTAATGCCGCCCGTATCTTTGCAGTTTTTAAATTCTCCCTAATGAACCTTGCCTTTGATTTTTCAATCAAGAGTGGCCTAAACGAACTCGCGACCTTCAGAGAATAATTTTTTCCTCTTTTCAAAATTAAGATATACGGCAGTTGCTTCCATTAACACCTGCAAGCAGCAACTCTTTTTTCTTAGCTAGCTTCCAAGACCTGCGCATTTCCTTGTGCCTTCTTTTTAGCAAGGTAATCCTCTCTTAGAATAGCTCTTAATCCCTTTGGTAACTTTCCATGAAAAACGTATCTACTAGGAATTTTATTTTTTTCCTCGTCATCTGGATCATACTCACCAACAACTTTATCCAAAGTTCTAGGTTGAAGCAGCAAGCATCTTCCCCCACGAGAGATGATGCTTCTAGCTGCAGATACTGTGTACGCATGGGCCTAAAAAAAGTCATAATCCGTTCTTTAATCCAAGAAAATCACTCAAAGATAAAACGATTGATCGATTAACTTGATTCTACCTTTCATCAGCGAAACACTAGTAGGAATACGACATAAACACAAAATAGGATACCAAATCTACACCTTGAAAAAATAGAAAATAACGGAGCAACATGTTGATGTTCAATGCGCCATAGTATGATGAAAGAGAGAGGAGAAAAGTATGAAAGTATCAACTCTACACTTTACAATGGAAAGACGAGTAAATCGGCAGGAACAACGGCATACTCTACAGTGTATGATAGAGGAAATAATTAATCGGTGGGAAAAGCATCATTGAGAGTTATTAACATCATCATTCGTACGAACTACTCCTATCTCATCTTTTATATTTTCTCCAGCAAAAAAAAGGCTGATTCAGAGTGAGATTTCGAGCTCAAAATAGCACTAAAAAACTTCAAAAATGAGCTCTATAACACATTAGCTTAAGCTTGGCAGCGAGTTCCCTCCTAATGACTATTTTTAACACATACATACCCAATATAATCGCTTAATAATCGTATATAATACACAAACAAATATGCGTAAAGGAAGCTGTGTACTCCCACGCAGCAAGCTACTGACGCTTCTCGCTGAAAAAACCAAAGACTTCTACGCATCATCAATTTAAAGTTGATACCATCGCACACAGAATTTTTTTTAAAAATCTCTGACTAGATACTGAAAAATGGAGCACTCAAATTCAAACTTTAAGAAGGGGTTATGACAAGCTGAAGAGTAATATGCACTAGCTTCTCGAAAAAAAGCATGAAAGTCGTAGAAACGGCATAAAATAGTAGAAAAGAAAAAATGACACATAAATTTATAGAAATTACATCCAAAATAGGCTCAAATAAAAGTTAAAGGACGCACTTCACCCCTACCTTAACAATGAGATTTTCTGGCACAACACTCTCAATAGAAACGTTTTTTCCGGGAACTTTCTTCATGCCCACAACCTAAGCAAAGCACAAAACAGAAAGAAGCAATTACCTCATCATGTCACTCAAAAATCAACACGAAAAAAATGTGTTAATAAAATCTTAAACGCCATTTTGATTAGAGAGCTAAATAAATCACATATAAAACACATCAAGCACGAGAAATTTAGTAAAATCACACACACATCCCACAGCATCACACACAGATATCTCACAACATCACACAGACACATATCTCAATCTCGCTATTATCGCAGAAAATCACACACATAAAGCCAAAAAACACGCCAGAAATAAGGAAAAAACAAGTTACAGGGCAGCCAACAAGCGTCAAACTGCACACACACCTTAATCGGATGATGAGCATGATACTTGCCGATGCTGGCACCGTTATATCTCAAATTGTGCCAATCAACTTCTTCACCTGCCTTGGCAAATCTTAACTGATCAATTGGTATAAGCTCATGCTTAAAACGATTGTATCTATGACCATGTCCCAACGGCCGCCCTACGAATTTCGGAATTTTACGGTAAAGCGGAGTTTGCCCCCCCTCAAAACCTGCAAAGTTGGAGAGAAAATGTTCATTTGACAAGGGTTTGAAGGTGGCCGGTACGCGTCTAGTTGCATAAACATGTCAAACCAAATATCAACTCGCACGCAACCCATCAAATCTCAGTTTCCAGCTGCAAAAACTCATCAAATCTCTTCTTACACGCAGGTCAGTCAAAAAAAAGAGGAAAACTACGCGATTTCCCCTAACAGCTTCAGATTCGAGGCCGTAGTCACTCTCTAGAAATAATGAAAGCTTCGTGTGCTCAAGAGAAGAATGAGAGAAACCGAAGCAGTTCATCTTTAACTGTTACAAATTCAAATTTCTCCACAAACATTCAACTATCAAAAACGAAGTAATGAAATAACTCTAATAACACCATTCCAGAGCATCTCATTCACAAATTTAGGTGTAAAACCAGCTGAGATGTCTAAATTTCACAAACGCCCTTCAAGTGAGAGGAACAGTATCGGAATATAAGCCAAAAGTTTTTATCAACTTATAAATCTCGATGTCATCAAAGTTAACGAAGACTGATGCATCAAACTTTGCCAAACTACCGGCAAAACGAAAGCTCATTTCATCATAAATTCCTGCGTTAAAGTACAGAAAATGTGATCTCTACGAGAAAAAATCGCTGAAAACGCTTAGCATCATGAGGAGGAGGCTATTCACAGCAGATTTCAAGCTTCCTCTTAGACTAGGAAAACGGCAATTGTACTCATAACTTCCAGGTTAGAAAGTGTGATATTTCTTCATTGAAGATTGAAAAAACCGCAGTGGGGCTTTCACATAAGTACAGCGAGCACTACAAAAAAATCTTCAAGGAAATGCCTGAGAATCTGATGTATTCCTCAGCTTACTAGCCTATGCAGACGTTAATTATATGTATAACAGACACACTATCATTCCAGCAGCTGTTTTTATTACAAAAAGACCTCCTCTACAAGTTTATAATCCAGAAGAAGAGGAAAAAATCAATTCTCTACTGCACACACCACCAAATAAAACCAAATTTTCTTAAATAAAAGTAGAGGAAGGACACTTTTCAAAGTCGTACACACGAAATCAGCTAGAATAGTAGAAGATGGGAATAGTTAAATATATGATCCTCATGGCGACCCTGCTGTATACGTAAGAAGTTTAAAGAAGACTGCAATAAAAAAACACACACTCACACTAGCAAATAAAGAACAGATATTTAAGCTGCTATGCAACACAAATTCCTCATTGTAGAGCTGATTAAATGCCAACAGTCAATAGAAGATATAAAAGGAGCTACTTTGTGTAAAGCAGTTATTTAACGTATGAAATGTTTCTTTGCTTCCTTTAGGTGGCGTGTGTGTGTGTTTATTTTTTTAGAAAGCACTCAATGTAGGAGAAAGTGCACCTTTTTTCTGTTTAAGAAAAACCAAACATGAACAGATAATCGGATATGCTTAGGTTTAATACTATAAAACACCTAATGTTTGATGGACTACGCAAATAATCCTAAAATAAAGCAGTTTCTGCAATCATTGCTTCTTTAGATGATTTCTCATTTAAATATCAACCTTGTACTTTCTTTCATACTACCAAGATAACTTAAATTATCAAAGAAGCTAAAAAAACCAAATTCCAGTTTTTTGAGAATTTATAAAATCACACACTTTTACTCTAAAACAGCCGAAGAGGAAGGATTTTCCTCTCCACCATACATACCAATCTTCAAGGACCCCCCTTTCCTCGATCGCTGGCCTTTCATTCCTCTTCCAGCACTCCCTCCTTTACCAGAAGAAAAGCCTCTACCCACTCGCTTTCCCTTCTTCATTTCGCCCGCAGAGACAAGGTTATCCCCGCGAGAAAAATATTCAAAATCCATGCGATTTTCACCGATACTTGTGAACTGTGAGGGTTTGAAGAAGGAAGGTTTTTGAGATAATTTCACTGTTTGGAAGTAGCGAGTGGAGGCGTGAAGATTTCACTGTTTTCTTCGTTAACAGATGAGGGGGGAAAAATAGGGGAAAAAAAAGTTTAATATATACGCATGGGTGGAAAAATGCAGAAATATAAGTACATGAAGAAAACTGCACAAATAGAATACACACACACGGGTATTCAAAGGAATACACACAGCTATGTTAGGAAGACCATAGCTGCTTCATGAAAATAAAACTGTCGTCAAGTAAAATTGCAGTCCAAACTTTTCAAACTCCTCAATAGTTTCCGGAAAATTTTGGTCTCACGAACACACGTATTTCCCTGTACCGCCAAAGCAAAAACAACTTAGCCAGCACAACTGAATAACAATTTTTCATGTAAAAGCCGTTTTTGTAGGGGAATTTCACAGTAAATGAGAAATCTCCACATGAAAAAACATCCATAAAAACAAGTTTCGCAATAAAAATGCGTGAAAAATACGTAAAAAGGCTCTTTTTCACTTCAAAAATAACGGTAAATAAGCAAAATTTCCAGGCTGAAACCTCCTTTTACTTGTGTTTCAAGCAAACTCTATCACAAAATCATCATATCGCACACTTTCTCAGTATTCTAGAAAAGAAAAAACTGCCTCTTCACAATTCTCTTCAAAAAAATCTGCATCCAGAAATCACCCTAAAGGTAAGCTGAAACGGCTTTTACCTCCCAAACATAAGAATCTTCATCAATATGAAATTTATCCCTTATTGGTTGAAGTTGATGAGCATAATCAAACTCTGAGAAGTCCCAACACCAATTCCCTGCAAAAGGTACTACGTTTGAATCTTCTTCTTCGCGAAGCTCTTCTTTCGATAAACCACCGATTTCCTGCTGTTTTAAGCGTTTTTTCGTGGTATCTTCACTCAATTCGCTGCTTTCTCTCTCCTGCGCTACAAAAAAAGCGGATTTTTTCGCAATGAAGAAGTAAATTCTTTTGAATGAGAGCGGAATAACTGCTTTAACTAAATGAAGGTTGCAAGAATATAGAGAGCAGCTGAAGCGTAAATTTGGTGCTCTTGAAGAAAAAAATCGCAGAGAATAGTTTTCTAATGCAGTAGTATATACAAATTCCCCCTTTGGAGCTTTGCACACACATTTTCCTAGAATTATAAAACTAAAATTCTTAATAAGGATAAAATAAGAGTAAGACTTTTAATAGAAGCAGCATGAATAAAATCTGTTAAACAAATAATCTAGGCTAGCCTCATTTAGTATATACGGTCTCGCATTAGCTTTACTATCTACTGCACTTAATTATAGGATAAAAAAGCCATAGTGAGAATAAGCGCACACACAGCCAACCAGCTATTCAAATAAGCTCCCTTTCATTGAGAAAGGGGAAGGAAGACGATTGCAGTCACAAGAAAGCAATAGGGTGGATTATAGTTTGAAAACCGTTTGACGCTATAGCAGATGATCATTGAGACATACAAAAATACAGCTATATTGAGGAAAAGACGGTAAAGCACAGAGAGAGATAAAATGAGAAAAATATGACGATTTACACACGCAGAGAATAGTGAATATACGAAAACATTCAGATATTCCAAAAGACGCAAGATACCACACACACACACATACTAGCAAGAAATACGACCAAAGAAACAAATTTTCCACGCTAATTGAGATAATCCCTGCATACCAGTAGATTCAGCAATGAACTTCTGCCTCATTGCCTTAAATATAGGGAAATAAACGTCATCAATCTCCTTCTGAATCTCTACTAAACGCCTCCTTAGAGGAGTTAACAGCTTAAACCGCTCTTCAAAAGAAGCTATGTGCTTGTTTTCATCAATTTCTCTAATATTTTGGTGAATATGCTCGGAGTCTTTCTCTATCCTATTGAGAAAAAATAGTACTAAAGTGTGTGCATATAATTTTTAGACGATTTCGAAGATTAAAAGATCATTTTTCCAATGAAAAAATGAAAAAACCGCGAATAATTGGAAGAAATATCAAGAAATTGGCAGGATTATAGACTTAAAGTGATCAACTATATGGACAAGCCGAGAACTAGCAATCCCGTATATCAAATCTCTATGTAATCTAGCTGCTACATCATAGTGATTAACCTTTATCTATGTATTCACTAGTTCTGCTGCATTCAATCTGGGTGGCTGGTTAGTCGTGCGTGTGTATGTGAATTTTGTGGATTAGTAGATTGCTTGTGTGTCTATTTTGGGGGGGAGTTGTCTGCGTGTGTGTTTGGGGACTAGCGGATTGCTTGTGTGTCTATTTTGGGGATTAGTGGATACCCTGCGGGTGTTAAAATTAAAAACAGCCTGTCCAGAAGAGGATTTTTAAGAAGACACACACTAGATATCCTTTAAAAGCATCAAAAATCCCATGATTATGTTATGAATAACATACATCAACAGTCTGCCAAAAGTGCTTATCGAATATGTTGTGCTAGTTTGCTTTCTGCGCCTTTAAATGAGAATATAAATTCGAATAGTTTCTATAAACTTACTCACTATGAATACTCACTTTTGCATCCACTCCTCCCTCAAATTCTCCATTTCAAGAGACATATCTGGGCCTATCTTCACTCCATCCTACACCAAGAATCAGCAAGCAACGGAAAAAGTCCTAATAATTCAAGGCCCATAGGGAAACTACAGCAAAAAGTACTGGAGCTTTATTATGTAGTTGAAAAAAATCCCAATTTGACGGCGCTGTCGCTGGCTATTCCAGTCTAGAAATCCTCCAAATTTACATACAATTAAAAGATAACTCAATGAAAGATTAAGGTAAGAAAATGCAAAATAGTAGGGTGTGAAGAAACAAGTGCTTCAGTGAAAACTTCTAGAGGATGAGGAAATGCTTAGAGTATCAGCAAAAAGCTACTATTTCCATGTATTCTTCGAAATGTAAATAAAGAAGTAATTAGAGTATGAGGAAATTTTTAAAAAATCAATGAAAACGTCTATAGAGTGCCATTCACACACACACGAAAACCTGCTCCAATATTTCAAAGGAAAACTTCTAGTATAAGTAGAAACATAACGTAGATTATGGGCTCTTCAGCCGCTCGGAATAAGATTGGGGGTATGGTTGGGAGGTAGTTTATTGGGCTGGGTGGTGGCAAGTGTAGTGGGGAGTGACGAGCTTCACCATAAAAGCTGCCAAAAAATGATGAATTTGCTGATGAAGCAGATACCTCGATATCCTGAAGAATTTTGTCCCAAGTTTCGGTTCTTTCATCCACTTTAAGGTAAGCCTGCCGCTCCAACTGCGCACGCATCCTGTCAGGCAAATACTTCCTTCCACTTAATCTAGCATCTCCCTTTTGTATATGCATAGGACATTCAGGTAAAGGGCTGGGGGGAAACTTCAAACCTAATGATTTCAGCTTGGAGAGAAGTAGTCTTTCAAATACAGTCTAAATGCTTCAAAAAAAAAGGTTTTGAAGGTTAAAGAATGGAAGTTTTAGCTTTTTTGTAGGGGGAGCTAATACTTTAAAACTCGCGAAAAGAAGCATTACGGCGGTTATTTGATCCGAGAAAAAAGGGTAGCGCAGAAGTAGTTGATTATTGAAAATTGTGAGGAATGGGGTAACCACTTCAAATACTTCAAAAATAACCATCAATTCCGGGTTTAGATATTATTTATACTTCACAGAATCGCATGATACTTTGGAATTCTTTCAGTTGTGCAGTTTTAAAAATAATTGAGGATATTCCTAGTTTTAAAAACAAAAAAATTCATAAAAACACCAAAAAATAATATTTTGAAAGATAAAATTTTATCTTTAGAAAAGAAAAATCGCTTGAAAAATATATCTTGCGAATTTCTGTTCTTAACTTTATGCTGACCAAGAAAATCGGGCATTAATGCGCACTTTTAGCATGCGAGCTACAAAAGATATTTAAGAAACATGCTTATATATGCTACAGTTGAAGAAAACACAAGGATGCTAAAAACAAATCTTCAATATGAAGTGCACGAGTGTATGTAGCGAAAATTTACATTTTAAGGTAGAAGATAATCAACCTGTAACTACAGGCTCAAGCATAATAATCAGGCAAATTAGTATATCATGCAAATAGATGCAGCGCATCGCTTTAAGAAGTAAAATCACTTTGTTATCCCAGAAAAATTAAAGATTTTTCCGCAAGCAAGCAGTTTTAAATATGAAAAAATATTTGCATGATCAGAAACTTAATTGCCTTTCTCAATAGCTTCTTGTTAGCCAAATCGAGATATAAGTGCGGTAGTCCGAAGACCGAGCGCTTCCTCATCAGATGATGTATTCATTTACATCATTGTTTTTCCCCTTTTGTTGATTTTTTTCCCTTTTCTGCGTGTTTTCTTTTTTTTGGTGTTCTTTCCATTGCAGTTATTTACATTAGCTTGTGAAATAATGACGGCTCAAAGCAATTCAGTAGAAAATAGCCCACAGTTTAAGCAGAAATAAAAAGTTGCAATGAACTCATCTATTAAAAAATCAACAGGCCGATTTGTCTAAGTTTAAGGAAAAATAGAGACACGAATAGGTATAAGCCTGAAAGCACACTAATAGTTGCTAAACTTGCTTAAACAGTACCTTCAAATCGTATCACATCCTGCTCTGGGCTAATACTAGCATTTCCTGCATCCGCAGCTTTCACTTGAAACAGAAAACTACGTCCGTATATTCCTTTAGTCATCTTGTCCGTGATTGGATAGTTTACCCCATCATGAAACAAAAGCTTTAAAGCGGGGGGAACAAACGTTGATGATGAGCAACAAGGGAACAACCGTATAAGCGCGGCATAAATTAAGAGCAATGAGAAGAGATACAAAGAGGAACCGCTGTGACCAAAGTGAAATCCCAGCGCCCTCCGTTTCTTGTTCATCATTCAAAGAACGTGTTTTTCTACTAATTATACATTTTTATCTTTTGATGCATTTCCCCCCTTCTATTCCCAAGGCAGGCGCGTTAGTTTGGTGAAAATTGAGAGTATATACACTGAGGATTAAGGTGATGCGGGTGTGGTTATTGAGCGTATATTCACAGTGGATAAAGATGACGTGTATGCTATTATTGAGAGTATATTCACTGTGGATGAAGATGATGTGTATGCTGTTATTGGGAGTATATACACCACAGATGATGATGACGATGATGCCTCAGTGAAAGGACTCTTTCAATTGTTGGTATAATCTCTGCATTTATCTCCTTATCGACGATGTCAAACACTGCTTCTTGATAGGAGTAAACCCTTAATAGCATATAATTTAGCAAGGTAGCCACCTGATAAGACTTGGAGTTGCTCCTCTAATTTTGAAACCCCTGTATCCCTGGGATCCCCCGTATGCATATTCTGCTCAGGGAGCTTCAGGAAAAATGTGGTCATAAAAGTTGAAAGCATCGGAGCCAGAAAATTCAACGGAGGGAAAAATTCGGTTCGATCCAGGTGTACCAGATATCGAGATCAGCATATGTTGATGAAAACATTAATTGCACGCAGACCCTTCTGAAACTCCCTCCTTCTAACTCTTTCTAGAAGTGGAGACGTGTAACTTTCCCTTCTGTGAACTATTGCAGCAGGCAGGGGTAGCATAATAGAGTAGAACCTATTCAAAGTTACGAGAGTATTTTAATTATGCTCGCTAGTACTAGCAATGTGAAGAGAAAAACAACTTTTTTTTCATCCTGATTCTAATTCGTTTGACGTCACTTGGAATCTATTATTAGAAATTTTCCCATCTAAAGGGAAATTACAGAGTGACAGCATTAAGCGCAGTTTTGGAGTGTCACTAAAGAGATGCAACACAAGCATCTATCCTCGCTTTTAGGCAACAGCGCTCGCAAGTGTTGACATTTTTCCGGTTCCCCTCAATTTTTTCAGGAGAGAGCAGCAGGACTGCTATGATCTACTTTCGGAAGTTCATGCCCTAAAGGGTGATAATAGTGGTACTGCACTAGGCAGCGGTGTCTTCTATGATATTTGCTGTCAAAATAAGCTGGTCAGTGATGTTGCTAATATTCATATTAGCATTTTTTGTGCGTGGCAGTTGAGTTGCCTAGGCAATACGCCTCAGGTTGCTGCGAATGGCATAGATGCAATAATCACGATTAGATTATGCTCTGTAAGATAAAGATTTATAGTACAATATGCCGAATGAAATAAGAAAGACACTCGGATCTGAACATTCTCGGGATACAAAATTGCAATTTTTTCTTGTATTAGAAATCAGACTAGCGACGAAATGTATAGCAAAGGTTTGTTACCAGTTTCGTAGCTTGGAGAAAATGCAGCGTGGGTTTCAGTCATGGCCTTGGTGCATCACTGCTTTGTTTGGTGAAACATTGATTTTACGTCTCTTGAATAAAATATGACTTCTAGTTCACTGCATGTACTTTTTCATTGCATCTCTGATGATAAATCAATTTAATATCTACCACACTACCTCCAGCTTCTAGACCTTTGATGGCATGTTTACCCGTGCTTTGGGTGGTATGAAAGCTAAAAACTAGCCGCTCACACTCATATCAACTACTATGCTGCAGAAGTATCAAAAAAATCTAAAGACAGCGACCTACTTACTCCAGATGGATTACACCGTTTAACTTTGTAAAAACATGTTTTTTTTTGACCGTGAAATCTAATGCAGGAGCATCCTCAATCCCGTGCATAGCAGGAGCTTATAAAGATTTGTACGAGCTTTAATTTCCATTACTGCTGGTAAAATTAGAGATTTAGGCGTACTCGGACGTGTAATTCTCGTTGGTCGCGCTTTTTTCGATGCACGCAACTCTCCACACGCAAGGCGAGCTTTAGGAATTAGGGTTTCGGTTTAGGGTTTCGGTTTAGGGTTTAGACGCTGAGTACGAAGCGCGGCTAATGATTAAATTTCGGAAGAGCAACCACATGTACCTATCAGATTCAAGGGGTACAGACGCTGCCTGTGGCACAGGAATCCCTGCATGAGTATTCTTTCTACAAAACAATGTTGGAAAATGCATTGATGCAAATGTATGATGCTTCACCGTTGTGATATATGCTTGTATCTACGAAAATCCTACTTAAGCATATGGTATTGCAAACTGTCCAAGATACTAAAAAAAGAGATTGTCATTTCTATTCGTCACGCTATGCTATACCTCTTCAATATTCTGCGCCCCTCACTTTTTATGGAACCATGAACTAGGTCTAAACTGCGGGGAGTGCAAGAAATTGCTTTTACGGCCACAATTGATGTAGACATATAAAACCGGGGTCGTAGCTTCTAATTATTTAACTTCAAACTAACGTAAATCAACAAAATGTGGAGATAGCAACTGAACGAAGATCATTGTTTGTATTTTCTTGTAATTGTTAAGAGGATCCTCTCTCTGTGCACATGCGCGCAGCAGTGGTACTCCCTCTTTCGACTTCATTGCGGAATTTTTTTGTCCTTCAAGAAGCCAATGGTCTTCTTTTGCGTTGTGGCCTACTCTGTTGCCTGCTTGTATACAGTGAGCAGCTCTTCCAACTTTAATTTTTCGAACGGAACGAAATATAATGCTCATGCTACCTAAGAAAAAGCCTGAGAAATCTGTATTTCTCAATGAGTTCCAAAAGGGGATTTGCAAGCAGCAAGCAAAATGTTTCTGGTAGCCAAATACAGGGCCAATGCAGCTTAAAGGGTTCAGCAAGGTATCATCCTACGGTGGATATTATCGCTATTATTGGATGTGTCCCATTGTTGGAAGCATTCCATGGTTTAAGATGGCTTGCATATCAGAACATTTTTCTAAGCCTATTTGGCATATTTCTTAATCGCAAATATTTCGATAAATCTCGGCTTTTTAGGCCTCAATTTCCACCCATACTTCGCCTCGCTTCTCAACAACGCGCAGCAGCTTTTGTATCATATTTTTTCTTTTCTTTATTCGCTTGTAAAGCTTTCCCCAAGATAGGCAGCTCATCCTATCTTACATGCGTTTTGAAAGTTTGTCGTTTAATCTTTAGCGTCTCGTTTATGAGTGCAGCAAGTTCATTCTTTCTAAAATGTGAAGGTAAGAGCTTATACCCGTCACGCATTCCTGTGGCCCGTGTTTTAAGTGGCTGGCCAGCCGGGATACAGTTGAGTGACTGCAGATGGTTAGAAGATATACACCGAGGACAATTCTCCAACTGCTACGCTGTGGAGAGACAGAGGACTGCTTGGGGTAAGGAGCATCTATGGATAGCCTGTGATTTCCTTCAAGAAAATAATAGTATAATAGAAGGCAAACGAAATGATCGCTTCTCTGGAACGACCTGCAGATTTTCTTTCAATTTTCCGCCTTCAATTGCTAGATTACTGTGCACCTTTCCATCTGTTTATAACCAGAAAAGCATTAGAAACCATGATTTTATCAAGGAAAGGAAGGTAGAGGTGCTTACCACCTCAAAATTAGACTTTAAAAGTTCGACCAAAGACGAGCATAGATTGAAGTTTTTCGCTAATTTAGCTTTTTATATTCCTGATTCCTGTTTGGACAAGAACGCATATCATAATTTGACTCCCTTTGACTTGTTGCCTTTTACTGGAAAACATTTCGTATGCAAAAGGATGAAATTCAAAGAAATTCCAATTATCCGATCCAATTTTCAAAAAGAATTCTCTGGCGAAATATCTTGTTTCTTGGGCGCCCACAACCCTGTGTGCATGTTAGATAAAAATACGTTAAGCGTGTTGCCAGCTTTAGATTTTAAAGGATTTTCCAGATCCCCTTTTTCTTCATCTAATATTTGCATAACGAAAAAGACACTGGGCAGCAGTCAAGACTTGTTTGGCATGCGAAATAGCAGATCCGCTTCTAGCCTTGACGGAGAGCAATTTCACAGCTTTCCTACTTTGCTCTTTGCTCATCGCCATGCCAATTTCAAAACGCTTGAGCGGCCGGCAGATCAACGGAAAGCATTGCTTCGAGCTCTTACCACGCAGGCAAGTTTCTTCATGTAGGTAGTCTATATACCTGATTTGTTTTTTGCTATTTTTGTGATGGAAAGCACATCATACGCGCAATCCACGTGCCACACATACCTCAAAATGCAGCACACACAACACCGCGAATCCTCATAGACTTCACACCCATGGAACTTACTGAGTTTTTAACTATTTCGGCTGCTTATGCTCCCTATTTGTGGGTAGGTTCTCCGCCATGGGAAAATAAAAACCACAGAGACAAAGGCTAAGGCGGTGAGAAAATGGGTGGATAAAATGATCAGCTTGGCTAAGCGTGGAACCCTTCATACTCTTAGACAAGCTCTCGCTTGGGTTTACGATAAGAGGCTAGTCTTTGCCCTATTCAAAGTGGTATGAACGCCGTATTTTTTTAGCTCAGAAAGCCCTGATGCCTTGGTGTGTTATTTTATACACGGGAAAATAACGCCTTGCAGAAGTTTAAACGTGAATTTTAGCTTGGTAGGATAAATTAAAAAGCCTGATACTGTGCGTTAAGTTTTCCATATATCCGATATTCAGTTCCTAGTCCCTAAAGGTCACTGTGGATCATGTTCAAGTAGACTATGCTCTTGCTGTAGTAAGGCTAGAATTCTTTGGCTATACAAAGATCTTCATTTATATTCAAGCCTAAAAAAATATTTACCAAAACCAATGAAAACTAACAAAGATGTTAATTTTCTGCATCATCTTTTTCCAACGGTTTTTTCAGTAAAAATTTCTGCACTCCGGGTGTTTTTTGAAATTTTTTCCATAATTACTGCCACTTTAAGTTGTTTGTCAGTCGTTTTCAGTATCTAGATACCTCAACAGAATCTTTTCTAGTTTTCCCAATAACGAATTTCGGGATTTTTCGTATTAAATTTTATCGTTTGCTTCTACCAGAAGTATAAGTTTCTTGGTATGACGCTAAATTGACTTTTTTATAAATATTCATTATACTTGAGATTTTAGCTCGGCTACTGGCGTCAAAATTGTAGCTCATTTTTGTGTGCCAAATATAGTATTTTCCTGCTTTATTGTATGATATCCTTTAGTTTGGCAATTTTGTACGTTATAATCATTCCAACGAAAGACTTGGACAACTTTGTGTTTATATCTAATTGCATGCAGTTATATGTGCTGCCTCAGATTAAGGAAATTTTCTAGCGAATTGGTTTTTTCAAATAATTTCATAGTATTAATATTTTTCCGATATCCTACTATCTTAGTGTTATTAACGTGTTGATTTCCACATATTATTTCTACCTGCATTTCTGCGGTAATTAGATTTAAACTTATCACAATTTTCCTATGGTTTTGACATTTTTTCTTTCAAAATGATATAGTTAAATTAGCTATATTCAAATTTTTTGATGTGCTAGCCAAAGGCTTTTGAATTACTTTTTTGCGAGCTTTCCGTTTTACCAGATTTTCGTTGCTTTTATGCGAGGATATAACATTTTTTTCCGCAAAAAAATTCTCGTTTTTCTGGGATTCTTTTTTGTTTAACACTTGGCTTTTCCCTCAGAATGAAGAGCATTCGAATTCATTGCTTTTATGCCGCTACGCCTGCTTGACCCTTTTTCCATCGTTTGTCGGTAGTATACTCTGTGTTGCACTATATGATTTAGCGGTGAATTTTATGCATTTTTCAGGCCCCCGAGAGGTATAAATTACGAAGTTGTGGATACTGTAGGGTTGTCAAACTGCCACACACTCGGAAAGGTGATTCCGCAAGGATGGCAGAGATTGAATTGCTTTAGCATCCTTTAATATCATATCGGGAGCTCCAGTGGAAAATGCGTAGAAATCTGCTTAATTGTGCAGCTGTTCGAACATTAGGAACGTGTGTTTAAGGCAGATATTAGTAATTTCCCCCTCTTCATTACCTTTGTGATAATAATTACTGATAAAAATGCTTTCAATATGATAAAAATCATTACCTGGGTTGCGGTAAAAACTGAAATTACATCGTTGCTTTGTAGACGCTTGTGGAGTTAGATATTACCCCTAATACTGATTGTCAACATATTGTCTGCCAGGTTTGTTTTCCATAAAAGGATATTTTCACATTCCTGCAATATTTTTGAGGTGTAATGAGTCGGTATACTGTCTAACTACTTGCCGAGTCCGTGCGTTTATTTAGGTTTGACCCAGTACTTGCTTTTGCACATAAGAAACCAAGCTATATTTTTAGTTTATATTATATTTTTCGGTTCGCGATTACCCAGTACCTGAGAAACTGTAGCGAATATCTTTATACTGAAATTCAGAGATTTATTTGTAGATCAGTCATTGAATTAAGTCCCAATTTTACCTTTAAATCTTTCCTATGATTATTCCAGGCTCAAAGCCATCTACTCAATTTTTCTTACCGATCTTGTTCGCACTAATTGGCCCAGAATTTCCAGGATAGGGTCTTTTAAAATTCCCATATGCCCTAGTTTGAATTCAAAAATAGTTTTAAATCTTTTGTACTATTAACATGGCAGCTGCTGGTGACGGCACTTAATCAAAAGTGTACATCCAATATGATCGGCTCTGCATAACTGCACCTTCAATTTTGATTTTCTGCTAATGATAAGGAGAATAATTGCAGCGCCTTTCAATGAAGATGTTACTTCATTGTTAGTGTCCACACAGGACTTCATTTGTCCGGCTTCTGGTTGAACTTTGAGTTTTCATGCTCTTTAGCATAGTACGGGAAAACGGGATTATTTGCCTTGCGTAGTGCTCTTGAATTTGTTTTGCCTGTAGAAAACGGAGAAAATCAAGCGCCCTCAATGTCACTGCATATTTAACGTCGCATGAACCTTCCAATACTTCTGCTCTTCCGCTTTTCTAAGATCTCCTTACGTCTACTCATCAATTTTGCTTGGGATAATTTGATTAGGCTTCTGCGATTATAGTAGTACCTTTTTTTTGTGCTGACCATAAAGTTAATTTTGGACTAATAACGCTAGTGCTTCAGCTAAACGGCTGGTTTAAGCGAGTGGTACTTCCAGTGCTCACCTGTCTTGGCTGCAGATATCTGTACTACTCATTATGACCGCCTAGGTTTCGCTTTTCCATACATGTTCTTTCTAGGAACTAAATTTTTTGAAGTTATACTGGGCAGAATACCAGGGAATGTGCTTTAGCTTTTTTTTGGCTATTTCTATTAGAATAAACGCTTTAAAATGCACTGAAATTTCCTATAATACTAATGAGCATACCTATATGAGCGCGTCATGCTTTGTAAATCCCAAAAGTTGCGACCGCTCCTGCTAGCGAAATATGCATTATTATTAAACGAAATATCAATGCTACATTAATGTGACTTAAGGAGGGATCGCGATGACAGCTAGTAATAGGGCTTCTCTAGTGAACTGTACCGATAATCTCAGCAGGAATATACGAATTCCGTCAGTGGACCTTTTAGCCCTACTTTTGGCACAAGATTTAAATATCTGTGCTTGTTGCAGCAAGGACTAGCAAAGATTTCACTTTGTCGGGCGGTAATGCCTGTTTTATTTGACTACAACAGGAAGTGCCAAAAAGGCAGGGATAAGCTAATAGAATAAAGCTAATATCGCATTGAAAACCCCCGGCAAATAGCGCTGTTCATCATTTTTCAGCTTTGCAAATATGTTATGATGAGAGTTGCGAGAGGGCCGCAGGGTGCGGCCCTCTTTTCAGAGTCCTCACACCTTAGTCCCGAAAAAGACACCTCATCATGGCGGTACAAACGGCTGTTCGCATAAATAACTTGTGGGGTGCGGCTGCTGCATCTACTTTCGTGCATGCATTTTCGATCATATTGATTCCCCCAAGAAATCTCTGGAGCCTCCTTTGCTTATTTCAAGAGACTATTACAACGGCCGCAGCTGTACAGGGAAGCTCAATTTCATTTGCCGCCTCAACACTCCTCTTTAGCTAACATGTGGAGTGTTGTTATCCCCCTGCAATGTTATAAGGCAGTTAGAATTCTTTATTTTGCATATTCTGCTAAGAAATATCCAGAGAGGATAGGTTCGCATACGATACGAAGTTGATGCAATATTGTGAAATAGCAACCACTGCAAGTATTCCCAAAACAATCTATTTTTTCTTAAGTACTAAGCGGTTTATTGTGTTGTAAAGTGGGTCCGCTATAATCCTTTGGGAGTTACTGGGATGAGAAAAGAATTATCATAACAGTAGAATTTGCTTAATTTTTTTGTATCGGTAGGTAAGATTGAGTGTGTCTTACTGTGTCTTCATAACGATCAGTTTGCAGCACCGTGAAAGAACTCAAGTTGCAACAGCTAATTTGAGCTTGTAGAGTCTTGGTGCACATCCAGGCATAGCCTTGCTTAAGAACTTAGATAAAGCAAAACTTACTTTTTATTTGGTCATTTAGCTGATGCAGTGTGTGGCCATTTGAAACATTAGGGTTATTAAGCCGCGAATAAGGACGGAATTGTCCAGATATATTTTTAAAACCTTCTCTTCAGTAGACCATAATATGGTTCTACTACATCCATTCAACCGCTTCAAAGGGAAAATGTCTTCTATTTGCAAGGATTTGTTTTTCCTCAATTTCATGCGACTAATTATTCTTTCTTGTACGGTGGTAATTTAATTTTGCCACCTCAGTGTATGTAAGTTGGTAGTCCGGTGCTACAGCAATCACTATACGCAAATGCATTACCATCAAATATTTACTATATAGCCTTTCTTAAAGTGAGAAGTTAATTGTTGCATTACTAGAAAATCTTTATCCTTCACTTGCGCTTATGCTACCTCCTTGCTAAGGTAATTATGAATATTATGGCATGGTTGATAGACTTACGGCCTGAAAGCATACTTTGGGACACGTATAATAACATTTTGACCACGCTAAATGAATTCTGTACCTTTTAATTTTTATACTACCGCCTTAGACAAGGCGAATACAAAATCAAGTCTTAAGCTATCGTAGAGGTACTAGCAATACTTGCTAAATATTTTCGTGATTTAAACACGGGGAGCTATGAAATACAAAAAATTCAACTTGATATGGATGAAAATAATCTTTATGAAGGATAAATGTGTTTTCAAGTAAGCTACTAGACCTAAAGCAAAGAAAAGGTAACCCGGCTCAAATGAGTGGACTGACGCCATGAGATCTAATCTCTACGAGAGGAAGTTAAGATCAGAGCACAATTCTAGAGGTACTCTTTGTTTATGATTTAGTTATTTTACCACGCGGTGTTTTAATCGACTAGATGCTACTATGCGTCTTTTTTGGTGGTGCTCGTTGTGAATAGCGAGGCATCGCATAGACTGAGGGGCGCTCCTGCCGCCCTCAATTGATGAAATTTGCTTGGATTTAACTCGAAAAAAGTTATTTATTGAATAAGTGGGATAGAGGAGCTATGGGTTGTACATAAGGTGTACAGAAGGGTGCTGTGAATTGTGACTTCTATATCTGTGGCTAAATCATTGGATGCATACATTGGAGCTATACCCTGCGGGGTTGACAACACAAAAGTTTTATTACTTGGGTTATTTGTGTTTTTCTAATAACAAAAAATGTAGGCCCTGTCTAGCATAATACAACACTAAAAATTCATTTTTTGCCCTCTGTTTATATGCTCTTAACAAGGCGGTATGGCTAAAGACTTCTCAATTTCTGCTCCTATTTTAAAAGTTGGGCCTAATATTTTTAGTTTATATGATGACAGGTTTGCCATACTCCAAGTTCTCGATTTGTTACCTAATCGATGGCTCTCACCTTGACTTTATTTTTAAAATAAAAACAAAAGAAGTATGAGCATGACTTTTTCGATGAGGCAACGCATGTGATAGTGCCCCAGCAAAATTTTTCCCGCAGGTGTACTATAAATAAGGAAATCTGCTAGAATTACCTAGTGACTATATGCCCCTTGGAGTTCAATATTCCTTCTAGTTTGGAAAAGATAACGCTAGCAATTGAAGCTCAGACCTCGGTAAAGAAGTCTATGAATGTGCAAGAAATTATTCTGCTACAGCTCTCATAGGTCACGGGTTTTGTGGCTAATAATATGGACCCCGTAGAAAATTATGTATCTGCTCATATATCGCAGAGACTAATTGACGATGTAAGAAGAGCATCTATTTTTACATTACAGCTTAGTAGTAAACGTTTATTCTTAACAATTTTTTAAAGAAGTGACTGCCTTCTCTTCAGCTGCACCGCGTATGGTTGATGGTGCTCCACGAAATATAGTTAACATGCTTCAAATATTAACTCACCTCCAATGTGGCACATCAAAGATCAGGAAAAAAAACTAAGGGAAGCTTTAAAAAAGATTTTCCGCAAATTTTCAGGCAACCGATCAGATTTCAGATACTTCTGAAATGTTTTATTCGGAAGAAGGAGCAGATTCCACCTCCAATTTCACATATATCTCGGAAATGCTAACTCATGCCTGCGATAAAGAATCCATCAGGTCAACTCAAGCAAGATTGACATTAATGGAAATTTTTGAGCATTTCGACTGCCTAAATGGTAACGAAAGTAGCTATCTGGTAAATTTTAGCCGCTAGCCGTTATTGACCTAAAATTATGCTGTAAATCATTATTTGCGTTACGGTTTAGACAAGAATAACAGTAATTCTGGGATTGTGCTCCATTTTTTATAGTTTTAAATGGGCATATTCATACCAAAGTTTTCTTTTGAGGTATAACTTTACCATAGATAACGGTACACCAATACAATCGAATAATCATTGCTTTTTGAATCTGGACACGTCTATGCTTATAATGCTTGCGGTAAAATTTAGATGGCGACATTTTTTAGGTATTTATGAAAAAAAAATTACCTATTGCACTACTGCAATTTTTCTAAAAGAATGGATTTTTTCAATGCCCTGGGCGCACTATTTCTGCAAAATTGCTGGTTTATGCAGAAATCAGTTTTAAAAAAAAATTGCAAGCATGATGCTTGTAACCTGAATATATGCATGGATAAGCTTTACATTGCAAAAACCTTTTGAAGGCTCAGTAAAATTTTTCAATAAAGTAAATTGCTCACAACTATGAAAAAGTTTTATTACTAATTGCTAATGAGCGAACTCTCCCGAAGTTTAGTTTATGATACGCGGCCCAACATTTCCTAGGCATGACAGGCTGCTTAGTCGTTAAAGCAACGAATTACATTAAATATGTTTGGTTTAAACGGATTTTGAAATGTTTTTTATTCCCTTTACCGTTTCAAGGGCTTCAATTAATAATTAGAGAAATAAGCGCCTATGCTGCAGCTTTTAGCCTCAGTTTAATTTTTTGCGAATATTCCCTTTTTGTGATAAATATATGCAGACTTTCTTTTCATCTTAAGAATTGCCTTTTTTTACTCCAATGAACCCTACGAAAGCTCTGTTGCCGGATTTACCCTTCTTTGGCTTATTGTAATATGGCTTACCTCTTTAGCTACTTATCTTCTTCGAAGGTATATTATCTATCATCAAATTAGGAGGCAAGGTAAAAACTATAATTAACACGTCACTCATGCGATCAAAATGCTTTAAAAAAAATACGGTTTGATATAAGATCATAGCCTCCTAATTTTTTCTGTCATTTTTACTTAATCTATTAAATTCTTGAGAAATCCCATATATCATTTTATAAAAGGAGCAAGAAGTGTTAATTACTTTTATTGATTAAAAAGCTTATGAAATTTTGTGAAAGGCCTTTTTTTGACTGAATTATTTAAAGATTAGCTAAAATTAATAAGCCTTACTATTTCTAATTGTATAAAATGCGAATTTAATTGAAAAAATTTTGTATAACAGATATTTCATAAGATATATAATTTAAGAGCTCTATGATAGAACCTACGGGTGTGCAAAAAATGTTACCTGGAGTTAATCTTCTTTAGCACTGTAATCAAGCTCTCAAACTCAGCAAGTCAAAAACTAAGAGTCTTCGCTTATCTGAGTCTAGATTATGTTATTAAGCACAAATTCGTATTTTAAGTCCCGTGAGATGATATATAGATGCTTATTTACAGTTTTTTTGAGGTTTAGCTTTGTTAGTAAATGACTCTTTTTGCTGAAAAATTTTTCCCTTTGCAATAAAAGCAGGAATTTTTGGTTTCAAGCTGACAGAGGAGAAATTTAGACTACTTTTTCATTTATAAATTTAGAGAAAGGCTTACTTTTTAGCTCATATCTACTAATTTTGCTAAAGTTTTTTTTAAAATTCTGGCAAGAATCCCGTGAAGCCTCTTATTTGTACGATTTACATTATTTTGAACGTCTTTTTTCTCTTCCTCTATTTGTATATATTTTTTGGTTTTAATCAAAAATCTGTATTTTTTTATTCTTATTATTAGGCTTTTTTAAACTCTTTTTTTAAAGCTGATTTTTTACGATTTTAAAAGCTCAAAAAATCAGTAAGAAACTTTTTTTATGTATCTTTTCTTGCGATAGATCTCAAGCTGTTTTACCCAGTATATGTATTCATGCAAATAAAGCGCTCTGGAGATAGACATCCCGAGGTTAGATAAGGCTTAGCCAAAAGCTGTTTAAATTTTTTTTTCGTGTCTCTTTTGCTGGCTTTTCCTGTAATGCTTTTTGGTGCTTAAATCTATGAAGCATATATAATCTTAGATTAGCTTCATAGTTGGCTTTTCGATTTTAAGTTGTTTTTTAATTTAGTTGCTTTAGTAGTTTGCGTGTTTACTAATTGTATAAATCGTTTGGCTTGCATCTCTCTACAGCTCCCTCGGCAAATAATTTTCTAGAAAATACATTAAGCTGTAATATTATTACATCATTTGAAGTTTTATATTTAATCTCATCTAGCCAGTCTTTGTAAAAAAGTGTTTTTTGATTCAACTTATCATTCGAATACTGCAAAAAACTTTCATAAGCGAATTAAACTTTTTCTGATATCGTAAGGCTTTTAGCAGCCAAATTTTTGGATAAATTTTCAATTTTATAAAAATAACTTTTTTTTTTTTGAGAAAATCACGTCAAATTCTAGTGTATAATGCTCAAGTAAATTTTTTTAAAGTAGGTGGTTAAAGCTTAGCACTACCGTTAAAATATTTGGAAAATTGCAATTAGGGATCTCAAAACGAGTGGTGTACGTACGCCTCCCTTTCATCGTACTCACAGGCATATAAGTTTGCCTCTTGGAAATAATCTGCGTGCTCATACAGTTTGGGAGATGGAAGATATATTGCCAGTTTTTTAAAACTATCTTTAGAGTTTGGAATTATATTTTATTGTGGCGAATCATAATTTTCTATAAAAATTTTTGATTTTTTTTCCATCTTGAAGAAGAAAATTCCATTTAATTTTTTTTTTCAAATTCAGGCCCTCTATATGTTTGAAAGACTCTACTGGACGTACTCGCTATTGTTAAGATTTTTGGAGGATCTTCCTCAAATAGTTCTATCAACCTTATTTGTTTTGAGCTACGGCAGAGATCTCTACGTAATATTAAAAATTATTATTATATTTAGATAAGAATAATTTCACTACTCAAAATTAAGAATCATTAAAAATATTTTTTTTGCAGTTCTTTCTAATCATTTCTTTATTAAATGTAAAATAAAAAAGGTTTAGTCAGCTAATTTCCAAGACTTTAATGAAGTTTTAGGAAAAAACCTCAATTTTCTCCTAAAACTGAAAAGAGTTCTCATCAAAAAGCTCGGAATTTTTTGCTCAAAACCTTTATTAACCTGCAGTAGAGAGAAAAATTTTAAAGTCAAATTTTTTTTCAAATGCTATAATTTGGCAAGAAATATTGATTTCATTTTTAGGTGATATTATATATTTGCTATTCATTTTACGATTTATCACCTTCAAAATGAACTGAAATTTTCTCCCATAAATTATTAACAAAAAATCCATTTTCTGCTGAAAATTTTTTCATTTTAAAACTTTTCTTTATTTTCAATTGAAAATATCGCAAAAACCAAAAATTATAAATTTTTTTTTGATTTTTCAGTCTCTCTTTATAATTGGTATATCCTGCTGTTTTTTCTTTGCCGTAAGCATTAGGATGGGCTTGAAATATCCCTTGTTTGGGACTGTATCCTTGATCTTATCATCTAAGCTACCAAGGTACCTTAATTACTTGAAGAAAATCTTTTCATGCCATTATGACTGCTACGCACATATATATATTTTAAGCACTTCATATGCTAGGTGCAACAATAAAAATTCAAGGATTAAACGCTAAATAGAGCAATTTAGAAGCAAAAAAATTTTTATAATACTCTTTGAGCGTCTCTATTAAATATTGCAAAAATCCTTTCAAAATTTAATGTGAGATTTTTGTTTTATTATGGAATTCTACTTATTTTCGTAAAAGCTTGAAACAGTTGAAAAGCAAAGATTAGATAGTTTTTTTTCTGCTTCAAAAAAAAACCATATTCAACTTGGATTTTTTGATCTATAAAGCACTTGTATACCACAGTTGATTCAAAAAAGCAGCTTCAAAGCTTCATACTATATTTTAGTGTTTGAATTTGAGGGTATAACTGCCCTTAAAATATTAATTTCATACTAAAATTATCTTTTTAAAAATATTTTTACATTTAAGAAACTATTCCTTGCTAACTTAAGCTTTTTCTTGAGAAAGTCACAAAAAAAAATTTCATCATTTTTTACGTTAAAATGGAGCAGGGCTTCATTAGAGCTGAAAACTTTTTTCTAGGCATATCAGGCATTAATTAGATATTTAATCCAAAAACTTTATATAATGAATGCATTTTCTCCACAGCTTTCTGTGTTATCGCTTCCCACAGTTTTTTTCCACCCTCACATGTATATTTTGAAGAAAAAAAAAGCTATAAATTCGATATAAGCCATAATTTTGTAGGCTTTGAATTATAATTTTGTAAAATCAACTTTAAACGCTTTAATTACAAGTGCAGCGTAGTAATAATTTTTTCAAAAAATAGTGAGTTAAATACGGTAAAAGGGGGAAAATGTTGATTGCTTATGAAGACTTTAAAAATATGCGTAATACGCCTAAAAGTAGCTTTTTTTAGATTCAAAGTTTCTTGCTAATTTTTTTTTGAGGATTTTTTAAATCTTTTTATACAATTTATTAAAAAAATTTGATAATTTTATTCATTTAGAATTTTTAAAAATATAAAAAGAAACGAAGATTTATTTAAACAAGTTTAACTGCGAAGAAAATGCTGGTTTTTTTGCGAAAAAATAACCTGAAAATTGTGTTTTTGTAGTGACTTACATGTTGATAATGAGGCAAGCCCACTAAATTATTCGGTTACGCTATTTGGAGCAATTGGTGAGTTAAAGCTGAACTGCAGAAACAAGTAATTGCATGCAAGAATTTTAAATTTTTTTGGAGGTTTTTTCTAGAGAAAAAGTTTATAAACATCTCTCTTTTATTAGAAACACAATTTAAAAGTAGAGATTTTGATGTGTACGCATAGAATTTTTTTTGTAGTATAAATGCTTGAATTTTGTTATTAAAATTAAATTAAAGACATTTGCCAAAAACTATAAATACTAGCTGATTTCAGATTATCCTATTCAGCCTCTATTTTTGACTTTTTCAGCTCAATTGAGGATTTTTTTTTGGAAAAAATTAAAAATCTTTAGTTTTCGTAGAAGAAAGTGAAGCCTTACACCTTGAAAAAAATTTTTGAGAGTTCCATAAAATTTGCTTTTTCGTATGGCAACGGTTAAGTAGTTTTTGAAGATTGATAAATCGCAATATCCAAATGCACTGAAAGAGTCTGCTTAAAAAAATTTTTGATTAGAACAACAAAACTTTATACTTTTGCTTAAAAAGGTCCAATTCGTTTGAAGAAGTAAGAATTTGAATAAACATAATCAGGATCCTTACAGATTCTTTGAAAAAGCTGCACTTTACGCACAAGAAATCGGATTTTCTGCCTTTTTTATATACCAAATTAAAGATTTTTTATGCCTTGAGCAAAAAAATTTTCTTGTGTTAATGATGAAAAAGTTTTGTTTTTTTCCGATAATTTTATTTTTAGTTTGGTTCGTATGGGCATCTACTGGGATACTTTCTTTAGATTTTGTTAGTCCAACCTGGAAACCAGGCAAGGCTGAAGATTTTTTCTTTTTTTTCTTTTAAAAAATTGTTTTTAATACCTACAAGCGAACATCCTATTACTTTTTCCTTGTTTTCCCTTTTTTTACTAGATATTACTTGGCAGTAGTTTTAACTTGCAAGTTTTTTTCAAAACAAAAAAAAGAGTTTAAGCTGAAGATTAACGGCTTTTATCTCTTGCACATAAATATTAACCTGCTAAAGGTTTGAATAGCATCGCAAAGCTCAAACGAAGTATTTTTAACGAAAATCTGATTTCTCACCCTCAAGTTTCATAATGAGAAAAATGATGAGGAAAAAAAGGAATAATTGTTTCAATTGATTTTTCCAAGCAAAAACTGAAAATTAAAAAGTATGTGAAAGTGTGAGTTTTATTTTATAAAGAGAAAGTTTTGAAATAATGATGCAAATCTCAAGCCGAAAAATCTCAGTAAAAAATCTTCATATTTACCGTTATTATATTGAAATATATGATATTAAATGATTTTGCACTGCTTTTCAATTTGATACTAGATAATAGTTACGATTGGTAAGAATCCTAAAGAGCGGCGGCTGCGATTAGTTTTTTAGAGAGATCAAATGGAGGTTTTGATAGACTTTTTTGCTGATTCTTTAGAGATGCGGCGCGCGCTATATTACTTTAAAAATCAAGTAGGAATATATAGTTGATATAACATTAGAAAAAAACGTATTCAGTACTTGCACTGCTGTATAATACTATGGACGAAGGGCTTTGCCACTTTTTATTCAAGGAGCCTAAAAAAAAAAATTGGTAATTTCCAGAAAAAAAAGAGGTTTTTTGGTGCGCTTTTTGCCAGATTTTGTTTTTTGTATTATCCAGTGAGAGGTGATAGTGAAGAGTATGCTAGTAAGATTTTAACTACTAATTCGGTGAGGTTCAGTTTAGCAATTCGGTGTTCTTCACTTTAGCAATTCTTTAACGTGAGACATCCAATAAAAATTCATAAAAAACCAAAAAATTCTGCTTGAAAACCTGCTTGCTTCATATATTCATCTGCAGCGAGTTTCCGCTTTTCTTAGGAATGCATCTTTTTTTTCGCTATTACTCGTCTGTCGGCAAAAAGCTGATTAAAAGGTAGCCACTTTAAAATATCGCCGAATTCACTTTATTATGTTGAAATTTCCAGTAATAGTAGCATGGGTGCTGATCTGTTTGCTACTTGGATCTTTATGTTCCCTTTTATGGGTATACTACTCAAGGCAAGCGCGGTATGACGTGAACCAAAAATTTTTGAGGGGGCTGACTCCTGTAGGAAGCTTTTCGGTAAGCTCTTTTTTTCAGTTATCCTCTTTCAATTATCAATATCTGAGATTGATTCTAATGTGCTTCCATAGCTTTTTCCGAAATCTATGCTGTTTTCCTTTTTCCGGAATCTATGCTTCTTCCTTTTCGAGCAATTAATCTCACTTGTATACACCGAAGAAAGTTCGTTCCCGGAGTCTTGATTTTTATAAATATTTTTCCAAACTAGCTTTACAATGGCAAAGATGCAGCTCTTCCAACAATTTGTAGTGTATAAAAATTTGAAGAAGCGTTTTTGCTGCTAATCCACAATATTTATCAGTGTTCTGGGTCAACAAAAAGTACAGCTAAAGCAATTCTTGCGCTTCTCCGCTAATGATAATATAAAAAAACCACAAAAATATATCCCGTTTTTTTAATAGAACTCAGCTCTCTCGCTGCGGCGCACTCTCTGGGGTGGGGATCTAAGGGGGTAGCTCTCTCTAAAGGGAAAAATACCCATGCAAACGCGTTAAGCGCATTATGTATGCTACTCTAATGCTTTCATTCAAAACCTTGGAATTTTTACCCTACAGGAAGAATTGGAGAGTAGAAATTTGAAACCATACGAGCATCTTAGTGACGGAGCCTCAGATTCCACGTTGAATGCCCAAACTGTTTCGTCAAATGGAAGGAGAACGTTCTTTGGGTCTTCTATGGAACAGCTAGTAGTTGGTTGAACTGTGAATGCCGCTCAAACAATTAAAAACGTCAAATTTTTCATTGATGACAATAGGAGCAACCTTTCCGGCGAGGCCATTCGTCAGTTACTGCATAAGCACTGGAAACAGGATGTATAAGAAAAAGAGACCTGCAGCAGAGCTTTATTAGCACATACTTAGCTCTTGTAAAGGGAAAGCTTCTTTATTACGGAGAGGACCATGAAAATTCTAAGGGCGATAATTTTTCTGAGAGCGACTTCCAATAAAAAAGAGGCTGCAATGTGGGTTTTCAGACGCGGCAAGCTTATCTAAGCATTCACTAGACGATGAAATTGATTTTCAGAACCATTCATCTTGCAGTTTCAGAATTATAGAGGATAGAATCCGAGCGCATTTTAGACGTGCTACTGTATAAAAACTGTGGGTCGCAAGCTTTGAAACTTGTTAAAGCTATGCACTTTTCAAATAATTTAGCAACTAAATGTCATATGGGCTATAGCTGTTATTTTTAAAAAACGTTGCAAAAAAAAATAGTTAGCTTAAAAGTATACAACTCAAGGTACCAGCAATCTCTAAATCGCATAAATTCGCTGTGAATGAATTTCCTACTCCCAAGGGCTATTGCCCCAATTTCTTGAAAGGGGGGAAGTAGATATTTTCTCTAAAGAAGCGGATAGCCCCACTAGACATGCGAATTCCGTATATTTTTTTGAAAAGAAGTCAGTAAAAGATACGTTCACTCCCAAGAGTGCTGAATAATAATCCTTCACTCTAAGATGAGCTATGCATGCTCGCATCTTGAGCAGAAAGGCCAAACGAAACGCTTCAAAGTACCGGCTAAACATTTTTATTTTACGAAAATAGTCCGTAGCATGGGAGGTATTATACACTGTTTTGCATTTTAAGGCCGCATGACCACTAACAAATTGAGTGATACTTTTAAAGCACGCCAGTGCATTCCGCGAAGCGCTCACGCACTGCATAAATCATCGCAACAAAACCGCTCAGAATAGCAAGAAAAACACAAAAAAGGCCATCCTCAGAGTTTGACAAAGTAGCCAGCAATTTTATTACTCCCATAGACCGAAAGATCCGCAAGTGTGTGCGGCATGCAAGTCTCTGCTACAAAATAAGCGGCAAATATACAAATCATCGCAAAATAGAGCTATGCATCAAAGCCAAATTATGACATGACCAAGGCTACTCTGCATCGTAGCAAATTAATATTGGCTTGAGTTAGAATCCTATAAATTAACGGACTATATTTTATCAAAGCCTTCGCGAATAAGTCATCAGATTTTCCAAACACCGGATGCATCAAAGTAAGTTGGTAAAGCAACGACTCAAACAGTAGCCTCATCAGCCCCGGCAAGGCAACCTAACGCTAATATTTCAACCTTAAAATCCAGTAGGCGTGGGGAATTTTACAAAAAAATCAGGCGGAACAGGCAAGCAGCGCGTTGTCAACAAAAAAATCGGTACAGAAAATGAGCTTTAATACCAAATATTTTGGCACGAAATCGAGTTTTGAGATATAGAAGAAGCAGTAGTTTCCGTTTTTCTTTAAAAGCAGTTTTTCCACGAAATCATCACATTGCCAGGTATCAAAGAAACACTAGTTTCCACCTTTCTTCAAAAATAACCTAATGAAAGCGCAAAGAAATAAATACGGCAACCAATCGGAGTAAAAACCTCATCGTTTTAAAGGAGGGCAAAACATCCACTGACACCGAAAGAACAATGTTAAAGCGGGTGATTACAGAGCATAGAAATTGAACTTGTTAATTATCAAGTAAGATCATCAATCCTCCTTTAGTATTTTTCGGGTTTCGACATGCGATGGGCGTACAAATAAAGCATCCATACACAAAAAATATTGATCCGGCACAAAGACTAGTGGAAATATATACTGAGTTCCATAAAGTAGTTGCAAATTACTCGGAGGCACAAGGCAACTTAGCATTTGCCGAGAGATTTGTGGTAAGTATACAATATTATTTATATGCTCATGATACCAAATCAAGCCAGCATGATTCTTAATTCCTACACAAAGGTGAATTTGCGCGCTTAAAATTTCGATTTTAGATGAAGATGAAAGAGGGTAAATTTGATTTCTTAGGTAATCACAAATTCCCATGATACTCGCTTGACAAAGCAGCCTTAAAATTTCTTTATCCTTGAAGAATAACTATTCAAATTTTTTGGTGTTTTTTTATACACGAAATCGATTACGAGGAAGGTTTCCCCAGGTATACTACAATAAAAAAAATCCTCAGATATAGAAATTTGGCTCAAACACCGGTGTAGATACACTGTATTTAAGAGGGCGTAAGGGAGATAAGTCGAAAAGAGATTTATGCCAAAGAAAAACCTGATTTTTAAGCTCAGCTTACGCGCTAAATTGAAGAGAAAGCGTATTGGGATGCTTAGAAACTATGAAGAAACATGCTTGTGTGCGTGCGTGCCGACTTAGCCACTAAAAGTTCGCACCAAATGCAATCAGTGTGTGATTGTATTTGAGTCTGTGTGCGTGCGTGTGGGGAGGAGGATGCGCGTGTGATTAAACGTGTGTGTCTAGGTATTAAGCTGAACTTCATATACATGTGACCTACAGTGTACGTGGACAAATTTCCGGGTGTGATTGAACGCCGCGTGTGTCTGAGTAATAATTCCTACTTCATGGCACGACTTCTGTAGGTATAACCCAAGGGATATATATGTATTCTCTCTCTCATCATCAGTAGCGTAGTACTCAGATCTCATCCGTATAAGGGTAGAGACGTGCGAATAGACTTACAAGCTATCTTCTTGTGTGTGTGCAAAGCAACTTTATCCTTTTGGAACTGCAAAGTTCAAATCCTAAAGAATTTCAAAAGCTTTCATATATTGCTAGCTGAAAAGCCAACCAGTAAAGAGTTTATGTCTCTTCTTCTCAACTACACAGAAAGAGCCTTGCAGCTATCAAAAAAAGCCTCAAAATTGAGGGTTTCTCCAAATTTTATGAATGAAAAGAACTCGAAACTGCTGGTAAATCTACGCTTAACAACTGTAGAATCCCTCAAGGAATCTAAGGAGTAGCTGGAGTAGATATCGGCACTATTTCTCATGGAAAGAGAATCACAAAAGGTATCTTCCATTAGGCTTTTTCTATACTCCGAAGCGGGAATAGGAAGACAGCCTGCAAAAGCAGTGGCAAACGCACGCACAAGCCGTTTAGCGAGAAGAATCAAATGAGTCATTGAAGGGCTGCGATAGATAAAGACGCAGTTGCAGGTTTGAAGATGCGAAGAAATGATAAAATAGGCACAAAAAAACCTTGAAATCGCTGACAACATGAAGATGGCGAAATCACATCATTTATATTGAAAATGTTGGAAAGTGCGTATATAAGAAATGGGGGAAACTTCAGCTTGTCCTTCTCTTGTCTCCGTAAGGCTCTTTGTGTGCCCCTCTACTCGGATCTCCATCTCTCTACTTTTATCCTTTTCTGATTCTTTCTTATTTTTCCCTCTTGCTTCCTCTCAACTAATAGTATGAAGCTGCCTTCAGAACAAAACGTCTACACATCATGTGTTCCGTAAACAAGAGCTCTTTTCAGCTCACTATTCAAGTTAAATCATCGAAAGGAAAGCAAAGATTCAAGGTGGAAAAACTGCCAGCTAATCTGCAAAAACACCTCTCGTTCACACACATCCTCGAAGATCATTCGAAACATCCTTCATGCCACACATCAACTGCAAGAAAACACAGCTTATACGCCTCCAAATTTCTAGTCCTTTACTCGAAAATTTCCCATATTTTAGTATAGAAAAAAAAACCGTGAAAATATACGTATTAAATGCTAGTATAAGAGCATTCAATCCCCAAGAAACTGTAAATTTCTAGCTGAAAGAAAAACTACGAGTTGGCAACACAATTTCATCAAAAAAGAGAAGGGAGAAGCAGATATAAGAAGAGAAGAGAGCAGAAGAGAAAAAAAGGGAACAGAGAAAAACAGCGAAACACCCAGATAAAATAGAGAAAAACAGAGAAGATAGAAAATGAGGACAAATCGGACAAGAACACAAAAAACCGAGAAGCATACAAAGCGAGAGAAGAAACAAAGTAACCAACCATCAATCACAAACAAGAGATCCTCATCGTCTATGCTGCACTCGCTCCCATCTTCCTCATATCCAGACAATAAGCCAGCAGAACCATCCGCATCATCCCCTTCTCCATACACACAGTCCAACCCCCAGCTACAGTCGGAATCCTTCACACAAGTGTCATATCGTTCCTTCAATGCTGGCAAAGCTGCAGAAGCTTGTAAGAAGTGATGGCCATCCATCAAGCACAGGTTTCCAAGGTTAGAAACCTTCAGCATTGAGGGGTATAAGTGGTAGTACAGGCGAGTAGCATACGATATAGCCTTCAAGCAAGCCTTTATCATAGAAAAGCTACTATCAAGATCTCGGGAGCACCAATCTTTATCAGAAGATAGGCAACGAATAGCTAACTCATTCTCTTCCCTAAACCTCCCTTCGGCAGCTCCAACATCCAAAGAGAGCGGCTTATCACGATGGCTGCCTACGTAGTAGCGAATCTCCTTCCCTTCACTTTCCCATCCTCTACCTTCCCACCCTCCTTTTGCAGCTTTTTTCAGCCCTCCACCTCCACCCAAATTGGATCTAGAGTGAACGCTAGGTCTTCCCACTAGATCCTTATCATCTCTCCTATCTCTAATCAACCAGATTTTGCCCTTTGCATCGTATACAAACATACCCTCTCCGTAGCTCAGCCTCATCTCAAACTTCGTGGCAGCCCACTCATTAGCAATCACCTCTAGTGAAGCACTTTCTACGCCATAACCCACCATTTTACTAGTAAAAAGAGGTGAAAATCGCACACAGTTGTGGGAGCATAGCAATCCCCCTTGTAAAGCCGAGCTAGTTTCATGCTTAGTAACGGTTTTACCAGTGTGTGTGCTAGAAATAACTCCATAATCTTCCCTGTGAGCCACCGCACTTCGAGTGGGAATAGTCCATTTTGATAGAGTGAAAGTGAGAGCCAAATCGTCCAAACAGTAAGAAGAAGAGGCAGAAGAGACTTGCAACGCCAAATCCCAGATTCGATGAGATATTGCTAACTTTGGGTAACGTGGAGGTCTGTGGAAACCAGGAGGAGGAGCATTAGATCTTGGGGAAAAGTTCATCTTCTTCTGATCGCAATTTGAAGCAAAACTCCCTCTTGAAAAAGCGGAAAAACCATCTTCTCTAGCAGTTGAGAACGACTGAAAGCCAGCATTACTAGCATCATTCACTGCGAAAATTTTGCTAGCAGTTTTCACATCAATACTCCCAGTTGGTGCTTTTTCGTTTCTTTCGCCTCTATTATACACACTGAGGCTTAAAGGGTTGACCAAAGAGCAGAAATGGCACACACAAAAACTACCGTGGCTCGCTTGCAGTGATAATCTCCCCGAAAGCAGCAACCAAATCATAGTTTTCATCGAGTAAGGGTGGTAATCATTGGAATTCGAGGGATGAGACACACGAAACATAAAGGCTGAATCAGGCAAATCATAGATATGCACCTCACTACAGCTATGATGCATGCATTTACGCTGAGAAGAGGAGGGAGAAGACTTTTCATATGGCCCTGGAGAGAGCGCTACAAGTCTAACATCCAAGTCATTTCCTGGCAAAGAAGGTAGGCTACCTGCAAATGAAGATGTAGATTGAGAAGAAATGTGCGCATCGCTCCAGGGGAAGGAGGAGCTTAAACGAGGCTTAGAAGCAATGCCTAAAGCATATGATTGAGGAGAAAAAGCGTAACAATTCGACGATTTCTCCAATGAATACGAGAGAGGTGATACAGTATGATAATCCCTACTAATATGATAATCATGACGGTCTTTCAGAGCTGCACTTTGCATCCAATGCTGCTGCGAGTATATCACTATGTTAGAGATCTCACGACATAGTATAAAAGGATCTATTCCCAGGTAGTTATCGTAGAAAAAAAGAAGATTTTCTGCCCTGAAATTCGTTGAAGATGATGAAGCTTTTGCAGGAGATGATACATCAAAAGACTTGACTTTTTGATTGGAAAAGGGTGTTCTAACACCATCGTGATTCTCATCATTTTCATCATCTAAAACAGGATTGTTACGACGAAGATGTTGCTTATGCATAGAGCACACAGTAGAAAGGTGCAGATCTCGCTGTATTGCATCAGGATGAGGAAGAATCTTAGCAGAAGATTCCACTTTCTCAGAATGAGAAGAACACACACGAAACTCCTCCTCTTCTAAAGCTAAATCGTTGAGAGAAAAGCCTAAATCCGCTAATATTCGCTCTCTTATCTCAAAAGCCCACAGTCTACGACTCTCTTCAGAAAGGCATTGAAACTCAAGGGGAGCACGCTCAGTATCGTGGAAGTTCTGTTTGGGAAAGCAAGCGAAAGATAAGTAGAGTATCCAGGAGACGAACACACACATATAGCTTCATGCAGATACAGATAGGTATAGAGCGATGGAGGCGTAGGGAAACACACAGATGGAGACGCACACACAGAAATGGATGTAGATAGGCACATCCATAGAGTAACACACACACGAGACTAACACACATACATTGACGCAGACAGACACTTATACATTCACACATACACATTAGCACACACATTGGGAACAGCAAAACTCTGCCGATAAAAGTTCGCACACCATAGAGACAAGCGAATCAAGCTTACCAGAAACAAGGGAAAACCCCATACTTCACTGAAATTTTCATCATCAAACTCCGATAGTTTGCCTTCAGTGTGTGTTTCATCTGTTAATAGGCCCAAGTATTCAATTAAGAAGAAGAAGAAGAAACAGAAGAAGAATTTTCAAAAAAATCAGAAGGAAACTGAAGATAAAACATCAGCACAACTTAAGCCAATTGTATGTGAGTGTAGGTCTCAGCTTGTTATAATACACTAATGCTAGTGCATACGTTTTATATCAGGAGAAACAGAAGAAAAACCAGGAAAAGAGACTCTCTTCTTATAATACACATATGAAGGACAACGAACCAACTACTTCAACGAATTTGCTTTATTCATAAAAAATATCCTTGCACACACAAAATAAAAGCACGCGAAGGGATTCCTAAAAAACTGAAAATTATTCTCCACTAAGCGCACACAAGTTGCGCAGCGTAGCACACATAAACTCCCAAAATCACACCACACACGCTCAATATCAAAACTTAAAGTCTAATATAATATGATTCTATCCCCATCATACACATATATACTAATTATTATCATAAAACTATACTACTTCATACATCAAAAACAAGTGTATATACACCCCTCCAAACTCCCAAACCTCGCAAAAAACCCCTTTTCTCTCCACTCTCCCCATTCATATACATATATTACCTCCAAATTTCACCTTTTCCTCTACAAATCCTTCAAGCTCAACCTCAATTCCTTCATTCTCTTCAATAAGATCAGCTTTTCGCCATACACGAAGATAATCATCTTCACCCAAATACTCCTCTTTTTCCTCTTCGTTTCCTGCCACCAAAGAATTGTACGCTTCTACTCTTCTATAAGCAGTCTGATCATCATCCACCTTCACGAAATCCACCGAAAACCACACTTTTTCTCCCTCATGTTCTGCATCACCTTGATGAACTGTGTGTGTTATGCTGCGAATCTCACTATAAAAGACCTTTCCTATTGGAAATATATCTCCTCTTTTTGAATACAAAAAAAGCGCAGGAATGTCTAAACTAAGCCAAATACGATGCCATTTGAAGAAATTCATCCTGTCTGTGGATTCCTCAAGTGTGTGAGGGAGAGAAAACAACAGAGAAGCTCTTTTTCCCGCTCCAGTTTCATCACAAGAAGACGTCTTTCTGTCAGAAAATGTGAAAACGTTGTTATCTGTCAGCATCGTTGCTAAACCATCAAAAAGCTCATCATCAGTAGCTGCTGGGGAACAAAAAAAGGGTATGAAGAGAAGAAGAGAGGGTTTTTATCGCTGAGAGAACTGATTGAGATGAGGGAGAGACACAAACACACACACACACACACACACACACACGGGAGGATGAGGAAGGGATAGGTGGAAAAAGAGAGAGGATAGCTCTTCTCAAAGAAGAGAAACTCGAATGTGCGTTTGAAGCAGCAGGATGTGAAGGAGGGGCGATGAAACATTGGGGGGTATGTGGGAGAAGCAAACATTAAGTGTGTGGGTAGGTGTGGGCGTGGGTGTGTAAGTGGGTGTGTAAGTGGGTGTGTATGTGCATGTGGGTGTGTAAGTGGGTGTGTAAGTGGGTGTGTATGTGCATGTAGGTGTATATCTGGGTGTGTGCGCGAGTGTGGGTGTGGGTGTATGTGGAGTTTCTGAGGAGACGCCAGGGGGTGTGTGTGGATATTTCGGGGTTTATAGGTGTGTGCATGCATATCTGTGAGTATATGTCTAGTCATAACTGTATTCTTCAAAGCTCACACCTCCATTGAGCCAATGAAGAAATCATCGAGCATTTCCGCTCTAAAGCGGGCAAAAAATGCTGATCACAAGAATACCAGCAGAAAAAAAGTGAAGGAAATGATGCGCAATTATGTAGGGAAAAAACAACCACACAAACACACACACATACTCGCACACAAATACACCTGAAGAACTACCGAAAATATTAAATGTAGATCTTCGCTTCTCTCCTCCTCCTCCTCCTTGTAGTTCAACCACTCCATCTAGCTGCTGCTCTAATGACGCTCCTTTCAATTCTTCATCGCACAAAGCGTTTGAGCTTCTCACATACAATGACGAAGATATACTCCCAGCATTATAACACCTGGAATCGGCTATACTCATCTTCTCCCTACAGCACATAAGGGAATCTGTAGCGATTCCGCAATCTTTCCTTCTATTCTTAGCTTCTACAAAGGATGTGTCTACACTATTGAAGCTGTGAAGTCTGGAGGCGTAGTGCACCCCTAAAAACCCAGGAGGCAGTGCATTTTTCTTCCAAATATAGCCCTCACTTATAAGCCTACGGGGTAGCTGCAGGATAGAAGAGAGAAGAGCATAGGTTGAGCATGTGCGAACTACAAAAAATACTAAAATTTGGAGGGAAAATACAGCGAAAACATACATTAAATGTGAAATCTAAAAGAGGATGCTCATTTCGTGGAATGGCAAAGCTGCTCGAGGGAATTGAAAAGAGTTTCAAGAAAAAAGCGTGGTATCGGGGTGTACGTACACTCGCAACTTCAAAGGCATGTGTGCTGGGAATAGTATGCACGCTAAAGAAAGAGCTGTGAAATAGCCTTCTCTCAGCTCTTAGAATTAGCCATGCAGTTAGTGCACGCAAAAAAACACTAGAAAAAGCATTAGCGAATGGAAAAGCAAATAAAAAAGTAGCACACACACAAGAAAAAAAAAAAAAAAGTGAGTCAACACACTAAAACAAAATCCAGCCAAAACAAACATTAAAACTAAAGCGAGACAATACAGACAAGATAAGAATCAATCAACTAAAAGGCCAGTCTCGCAAAAACACCACACACATACCAGCATCATGCAAACCGTCATACCCCACTAACACACACTCGCACACACCAGAGACACGCATCAGCAATGAAACAAGCTCAAAGAACTTCACTTCCTTTTTTTTTGATACAAAAAAGCGGCAAAAACCCACCATACGAGGCTTATTTTCGCTCTTTTTCTGATGAAGATTTTTCCCTCCTCTAGAAGAAGTAGAGACGTCAAACTCTCTCGCTAAGTTAAGCTTTGGCAACCTCGCACCAGCTGACACTCTAGAAGCATCGCTATTCTTTTGTTCTGAAAAATTCAGAGCAATCTATTAGGCTAAATTCAGTACAAACTGTGTGTTTTTCTAGTCTATATGTTTGAAGAAGAAAACAGGCAGTAAGATGTGTGTGTGTCGGTGTGTTTTCGTGTGTACCCTGGTTTGTATAGACGCGTGTGTTGGTGTACTTGTTGGCATGCTGATGTGAATCGGCACGCTGGTGTGCGCGAGTCGCGATAGTGGTGTGCGAGTCGGCACGCTGATGGGTTGCATCGGTCTGTTGGTGCATGTGTC